>QVRM01003811.1:0-118754 GCA_003439945.1 Dermanyssus gallinae | reverse complement strand
CGGTCAGACAGCAAGCAGACAGATCGGCGGCGACGGCGGCGGCGAGCATCGCGTCTCGCAACCTTCACACGGTTGCTCGCCGGCCCGGAATACGTACGCAATATAGACAGGCAACAACCGAAACACACAGACACACACGCACGCATGCACAAAGATCAACGAAGCAAACAATTGCAGCGATAACAGTAGCAATAGCAACGACAACAACAACAGTAGCAACGACAAACAACAACCATAGCAACAACAACAACAGTAGCAGGAACTACAGCAATAACAACAATTGCAACAACAGCGGTAGCAATAACAACAATAGCAACAACAACAACAGTAGCAAAAACTGTAGCAATAACAACAATTGCAACAACAGCGGTAGCAATAACAACAATAGCAACAAACAACAACAACAACAGTAGCAATAACAACAATTGCAACAACAACGGTAGCAATAACAACAATAGCAACAACAACAACAACAGTAGCAACAACTAGAGTAATAACAACAATTGCAAAAACAGCGGTAGCAATAACAACAATTGCAACAACAGCGGTAGCAATAACAACAATAGCAACAACAACAGTAGCAACAACTGTAGCAATAATAACAATTGCAACAACAGCGGTAGCAATAACAACAATAGCAACAACAACAACAACAACAACAACAGTAGCAACAACTAGAGTATAACAACAATTGCAAAAACAGCGGTAGCAATAAAAACAATTGCAACAACAGCGGTAGCAATAACAACGATTGCAACAACAGCGGTAGCATTAACAACAATAGCAACAACAACTGTAGCAATACAACAATTGCAAAACAACAGCGGTAGCAATAACAACAATAGCAACAAAAAAACTGTAGCAATAACAACAATAGCAACAACAACAACTGTAGCAATAACAACAATAGCAAAACCACAGTAGCAACAGCGACAAGAACAATCCCCACAGCAACGACGAACGCAACAACAAAGACGACAAGCAACAACAGCGACAACCATAGGGCCGGGTATTACCCGTCGCAAACGTACACACGCGTTATTCCACGTCACGTCTTATACAATATTCATTAGTATATAAATGAATCAATCAATCTATCTTTCGATAAATGGTCCGTCAAACAGACGAGCAGCCAAGTCAGCCATTCAAGCAGTCATCGTCCAGTTAGTAGCAGTCCGATCGGTCGAATAATGGTCGACTACGGAGTTCGCCGAAGACCGTCCGTTGTACTACGCTCTGGATGCTGCTGGCGCTGGTAATGCTGCCGTAGTTCCATTAGCGCTGCTGCTGCTGTTGGTGTTGATGATGGTGGGTTTCAGGTCACGGCATTGACGGACACAGACACCGTAGGGCCTAAAGTTTTCGGGCTGCCCACCCTCAGCCAAGATTTAACGTCTACGGAACTGTTTTTCACATTGCTTCATCGACGGACCCCGATAAATACGATCGGTGCAACGGTGGGGCTCGAACCCCCCGCCCCACCTATGTATAGTCTCCTCCGGTTGCGAGGCGCAGACTTAATCTACCACGCCACCGGGCTCGACAGGGCCTGGCTGCAATATCTATCGATATCAGGAGTCAGCCTATGTAAACAGCCCAGTATAAATCCCATAGATAGTGACCAGGGGTCCTATGTCCTGGTGTCCAACTGGTCCACAGCTCGGCGGCGCACGGGCTGGCTGAGCTCGCAGAGGGCCGGTGGCATCGGCGTCGGCGGCCTGATGACCACTTTCCCCGCTACAGCTTTCGTGCTATTGTCGAGCCCGGTGGACCCGGTGGCGTGGTGGGTGCATGCGGCTGTGCCTCGCGACCGGAGGAGGACACATAGGTGCGCGTGGTTCGAGCCCCATCGCTGCACATTTGTATTTATGGGGGGTCCGTCTATGAAGCAATGCGAAGAGCAGTCCCATGGACGCTAAATCTTGGCTGAGAGTCAGCCCCGAAAGAATTTTTTTAGCTTCCGTGCTGCGTCTCGTCATTTCGCTTTGCTTTGAATTGTTTTTGTTTTTTTGTTTGCCCTTCCCACCTTGCCTTCGCCATGATTCTTCGCGTCGCTGCTACGACTAACGACTGCCTGTCCGTCGTTTTGATCGACCACATTTTGACGCGCTTTTCTATCTATTCGCCGTTCGGATTTCGTAATATGATCGCGCGCGGACTCGTTCGCCGTGCCCATCGATCGCCAGCAAATAACAGAGGAGTCAAGAGAGAAGCTAGAGGGGAACAACCTGCTCAATATCAAGATGGGGAGACAGGTAACGCAAAAATCTAGAAATTTCAATGCCAGCCACTAGTCGACCCTTAATTGAAGCTGCGGTCTACTTGACACCGCATTCTTACCGCATCTAATTACGTGCAGACTTATCTGGTCTGTTACGTTGGATGAATTTCGCACATATGCTCTTCGTATGTATATAGAAGGATTTATGATTGGTCAGCGAGGTAACGAGATATTTACGTGATATGTGTGTGTATATATGTACATTTTTAAAAACAACAGACATTATCCTTGCAGTATTCCTATTTATCTCATTTTGTGTCCTTTCTGCATCTGCGCTTCAACACGCACTCTGTTAGAATTTTTTTTTGCTATTGACGCTTTGGCGCCACTAGTGCCGCAAACCGCAGGCGGTGTTACCTCACATCTTTAGCAGCCGAGCAAAAAGGCATGTATTTATCTTAAATGTTTTAGGGTATCTGTTTGTGGCAGCTTTTCTCCTCTTTAAGGTTCGGGAGCTCTATTTGGGTTACCTGTAACACATTTGTGGAAGCTAAGACTGGGGTTGGTGTACACTCACAGCCTTGTCTAGGGACATACTAGTCGTCTGTAAAAATCGCACATAAAAATCACCACAGTTATATGAAGGGAAATTTAGAGATAGATTGTCTAGTGCCCTTGGAAAATATGCGGAGACGAAGTAAAACAGACTGTGCCCAGCACATAACATTGCGTCTATCCAACGGAGAATGTCTTGTTTCAACGAATAGTCAGCTTTCTAAAACCCAAGATTTTCTAGATTATTTAAAAACGTCCAGCCGCAGCAAGTCAAATGCCTTGGAGAAGTCTATAAGATAAGTAAGATACCTGCAACGGTGTTCCCGCCATTGGCCTATTACCTCGTAAGCGTAGTGATGCTACTGAGCGCCACTCAAATGCAGCAATGCAAAGCACAGCACATTAAACAAAAAAAAATTATATATATATATCTTCCACGAAGATTTCGAGAGCGAAATAAGACATTTTAGAGCTCGTTATAGTAAATGTCTTTTCAATGAAGCGTACTTTCTGAGAAGTCTTGTTTCGGAGTGAATGTGATACTTCAAATATCCGTGACACTGGTGTTATTGCCCGATATAGGAACACACTACCAAGCCCCCTGACTGAGAGACTACTTACTAAATTAGGCGAACGTTTAGATATAATTACTGGGGACTAGAGAGCCGCACAATTCTTACGCCAGAGACCTTCCATTGACGTCCAGCCCGGGCAACGCGATATCAATTTTGGAATCACTTACCGAATGGTCCAGACCACGGCTGTACTAGGCTAAAGTTAACACAACACACAACAAATATTTATGTTTAATAATAACAATTACTTTCTTGTACATACTCTATTTGAGTGAAATACATATGATTGATTGATTAAAAGATTAACACAATTACTTACACGGGATCGTAAGATAAATTGATGAATAAGGGAGCACAACATATGTAATTGCGAGACAACCAGTCTTCTTAGAGAGGAACTAATGTCGTCTTGTTAGTGAAACAATTCTGCTTCTTTTAAAGAATATATAACGCTGGGCAGAAGATACGACATGGTCGCTTAGAAGAGAATTCGCAAAAATAAAGCCCTTAATAGACGTCACGCCCAATACCTGAAAATCATATTTCCACGATCACTCACAGCGTGCAAACAAACATTGCGATTGTTTTGGTACCAAATCTAATCTACGAAGATCCAATCCGTAGTTGCGGAGTAATTAAGGTTTTTCGGCAGTCATGTCGAGGTTGAATGCATGCATAAATGACCTACTCCATCAGATGAATCACTCTAGGTCATTTATGCATGCACTCCATCTCGACATGCTCGCCGACAAATCGTAATTACTCTTTATAGATTTAATACCAAAACGCATTTGCCTGACGATGTGTCAGTTTTGAGCGCTGTGGATTGCCGTAAGGTTAGGAGGTATTGGGCGTGAAGGCTAATAAAAAACTGCATTTTTTTTGCGAATTCTCTTCTAAACGACCATGTCGCATCTTCTGGCCGGCGTTATATCTTCTTCGATATGCTTAGTTTCTGTATAGAAGAACTGATTGTCTCGCAATCGTACATTTGGTACTCCTATGTCGGGTTCTAGTACTCGAAACAAGACTTCTCAGAAACCATGCTCTATTGCAAAAATATTTGCGTTTAACAAGCTCTACAATTATTTGTATCGCTCTCGAAATCTTCCTGGGAGATATACATATATAGGATTTAGTACACTATTAAGCAGCTGAATTATACCGAATACTCAGCAACACATTTAAAAACAGAGAAAATGTATTATGCTCAGATCATTATTTTTGACCTCCGAGAATAGCGTTTTGAACAAATGCTACAGTCAGCGACTCTACTTGTCTATGTTTTTTGCGGTTAACAGCATAAAGTTTTTATTATATATATATATATATATATATATATATATATATATATATATATATATATATAAGGTAGGCCTATGCTTGAGACCTAGGGGGTACGCCGAAGGGAACAAGATGATTAAGTGTAAGTTGTTTACCTTAACACAAAATCTCCTATCGCGCTAAGATATACGTATCCTGGACTAACACTTACTATATATTTTAACGAACGTATTGTGTTTTAAAGCAGACCAAGTTTTACTCTGTCAAATGCTTTGCTTAAATCAAAATATACAATCAAAACAAAACCAAATGTTTTACCACTTAAGTTAAAAGCCCATTCCTGCGTCATCTTTCTAGTTCACTTGCAGTTTGTGCTCTTAGTAACGCCACACGGCTATTCATCAAATAATCCGTTTATATTCAAATAACTGAAGATATGATCGACTAATGTTTCTCAAATAGTTGATTCACCAGCAATCTGTCAGTAATGGTAAACATCAGAGCGTGAGCCCTTTTTAAAAATAGGGGAGACTACCGATAATAAAAAATATCACGGAACAAAACCGTCAAAATAAAAAAACGTCCCAATATTTAAAGCTAACATTTTGATAACGATGTAGGGGATACATCAACGGAGTATATCCACTTTATTCAAGTAGAACTAGTTTCATTTTTTGCTAATATCAAACTTTGAACATGTAAGAGCATCAGGCGCCGAAATATAAGTAATGCCATGCAAATGGACAAAAAAGCAGATAAAATATAATTTAAAAAAAGTACTTGACTTATTTTAATTTGTTATTTGAATTGTGATATCTACATTTTTTTCTTGCATCCTATTATTCAGGTTTTTCTCCGACCACTGCTTCACGTACTGTTGTTATGTTGTTAGCCGCATCTAGTTCTAATGTATTATTAAATAAATGTTTTCTTTCTAATGCCGTCTAGACTCGGGGAATACGGTAAGCCATCTATCCCAATCTCTGTAGTAGCGAGCAACCACAGCAGAGCTCCCCCAAACAAATCGAGACCGCTTATATTCTTCATATTCAACTTTCTATAGTTTATTTTCCAATTGCGACAAGCGGTTGCGTACTGGCTGAAATAGGAGTGATGCTGGACCCGCACCATTAGCACTCGATTTCTTAAGCGTAGGAAAAAGGCATTGAACTCAAAACTTTTTGCCGATGAACCGACTTTCTAGAGTCTTTTCTTTTGCGTCAGATCTGTTTGCTTGGCTGGCTGGGTTATTTGTAGAGCCAGATGAAAAGAAGTAGAGCAATTGTGTTCGATTATTCATTTCGCGAGAAAGTTGTGAAGTCCCGGTTGCAAAATCTAGGTGTAATGTCTGCAAACAGATAGTTTGAAAACCCATGACTAGCAGTAGCAAAAGAGTCGTCTAACTTGACCATAACCGTTGCGCTTGTTTAGACGTGACACTCAATAGTTCTGCCCATTTAAAATGCGCGCGTCTACAACGATAAGATACAATGATCCGTTTTTTGGTCAAGTGGTGTGCTCGGTATGTATCCGACGCCACGGGCCCTTAGGCGGGTTCCCATACGTATACTGCTGAGCCGTTAGATGCGTGCACCCAGGTAGGGCATTCCCTAGCTATGTTTTCTAACATTGATGGCCATTGACATCTCGCCAACAACAAAATAATATTGACGGACCAAGCTTGACGAGCGAGAGCATGGCAGCTTGCGCATGAATTCCTGCAGAATTTCGAATTATTTGCTCTCTGTAGCGGATTCACTCGTAGAGGCATTCATTGACGTTGCCAAACCAGCATACATTTAGACTGCGTCGAGATCGCTAGATCGCCTCGTCGATAGGTAATCCCGAATATGTGCATCAACATTTTTGTTGAACTTTGCTGGACTATAATATCTCAATATCGAAATTAGATGTTTAAAGACGTATTGCGCGTAACGCAGGGACCTGGCTGTCGTCAACGCGGCCAACTTGGCAAACGGTGCAGCGGCGCTGCGCAGGGACTTTAAACCAGTTACCAAAACAAAATTCTGCCTAAACAGGTTTCGTTTTGTCGAAATTTTGACGCTTTTTTATCTGTCAATGCTCTTTGAATAATGTAGTTGTGTGTACATGCGCACAGTCGCATTTAATGGAGTTGTGCAATCTGAATGAAATGCGAGCGGACGCTCGGTCCCGTCCTATAATCGATGAGACATTGACGTGGCTGAGATGCCTACTGGAGAAGCGTCTGTGATACAACAGATGCCAGCAGATTTTTTTAATTGTTTTAAACGCACGGCGGTAGCAATATTCGTGCCAGTCAAATGCGAGTTATTAGTCCGGAACACACGATACAAGCGTGCTGCCATATCGATCCGTCCAACGAACGAACCGTAAAACTGCACCAACCCAAGAAACGATGGTAGCTACGTAAAGTTTCGTGGCTCGAGAGCCTCCTCTCTATGACTCGCACTTTGCTTTCTGTGTTCGTACTCATTAAGTTCGAGGAATGCAAAAAACTCTCGCCGATACTAGACCCACGATTGTTGTTCATCAATGAATTTGTCAAATTGAATACGTGGAGCGTAGTCTCCTCAGAGTGGCTTCGCATGCGCTCTCCGCCGGGTGTGCTCTACGTGCTGGTGCGTTAGACTAGTGGCGTGCAATGACAGACTTCTAAAAAGTATTTATTATTTCTAAAAATATGTATATATTCTAGACCACTAGATAAGGGCCAGCCTTAAAAATAGGCTCATTACCGTGCGGTTTGCACTAACGCTGCTCTGTTGTTGGCAGAAGTTCTTTTCTGGCACCTGATTTTGGAGGACAGACAAAGACTGTGGGACAACGGCATGGGCTGCAGTGCAGAAACAGAGAGGGAGAAAGCAATGGAAGCATAGCAGACCAAATGGGATCCTTGCGGAACATCGGAGCACACACTCCAATCCCTCATCCCAGACAGACAAAGACGGGTGGACCTCTGTCCGATGTGAGAAGACACTTAGCTGCTACCATCAGTTTCACATCGATGCGGGTTTATAATTCTAGACTATCCTCCGTCCCCTACGGGCTTGGAACTCACTGTGTGGTATATCTTCAATGCACCGAGGGCCGGACATGTTGAGATATCTTTTTTTTAACGCTGAAACATCTCAGCATTAATATGGGGGATTACGGGAATCGTTATGAACATGCGTCACCAGCCAGTGACTAGTGTGGGACTCACAAACCCACTAGTGTTGAGATACCTAGGGTTTCCCTAACAGTCCTTCTAGCAGCATGGCCGCTGACTCTCAGCGCTATGGCTTATCATCTATTCTCAATGAGCACCGCTCAAAGAAAATTCGATCAACAACAACGGGGATCAAACCGGCGACGCCCTGGTAGATGACAACCATGACTAGTGCACTAGTCCCCTAGACCACGCCGCCACTTAGTCAGTTACACACTCTGGCTAGAATGACCTAGCAGCCCGCAAGTTGGCTAGCTTTTTGCTGGCGCGTAGATTGCCGACGCGCAAGGGACGGCCGTCCGCCTATTTCACCCTGCTGCCTCGGCCGCATTTGCTGCAGTTCCTGCAGTTGAAGCCTATTACTCACGTCGAGTTCGGCAGCGGCCCTTTAAGCCTGGCACCTAAGATTAGGCAACAATGGGCAGACTATATTCGTGCGGCCCGACGTCAGGGCTAGCGGCTTATCTACAGCTGGTGATACTGGAATTACACGTTTAGCAACAATTCCGTAAATCATACACATACACGTACTCACCTTCGCATGCAATTTCACTGCCGCTTCAGCCTACCAGCCTGTAGCCAGAATCAGCCTCGACACGTCTGTGGAATCCGTCTCTGACATTCCTCCCGCTCGTAGGTCATTTGAACAACGGCGCCCCGGCTAAAGTTCAATGGAAGATTTTGCCTCTGTCTGCCAGCGGGCAAACGATGCCAGACGCAATTTCTAGCGAATTGCATAAGTCTTTTACCGCCTACTGTGCTAGCAGATCACGTGATTTTAAACGATACAGGTTCGCAAGTGTTGGCATAAAGGAAGTTGGGGGAAACCCGTAGTGGTTCCGGCCAAGTGATCGGCGGGTGGCACTTGCCACTTTTCTTGATGGTCCATAGTACTGTTCTATGGAGAATTGGGCTATCAGAAAGTGAAGCTTAAAGGGCGAGGTACAGTGGGCATCGGTCTTAGTGGGCTAGTATCCATCCGTTGGGGTCGTGTTCCACAGTGCTCGAGATAAGGAGTGGGACCCTGCTCCCTCCACCCATCGCACTTCCTGCTCGAGCAATTTAACGTAACCGTATTTAACTCTTCTTCATGAAAAAAAAGTTAGTTAGGTAAAGGTAGTTAACGGTATGAACATTACCAGCGTCATCATTATCGTAATCCTTATTGACAACCACAACGGCAATTCAAAAATGTTAGAAATAAGCAATGAAAACAACAAAACAGTCGATGAAGCAAACATGCACAATAGTGACGATTGAGCAAAGTACTGACAAAGAATATTACTCAGGAAATCAGTGCATTGCATACTTCATTTACAGCAAACACTATAGTAACGAGAACCCTACGGATCAAGTACCATCTAGTTATTGTTACATGTTCCAACAAGTAACACGTACTTAAATATGATCACAAAGAAAGAATATTAACAACAACAACAACAACAACAACAACAACAACAACAACAACAACAACAACAACAACAACAAACAACAGTTAGCATACGAACTGATAGTTATGACAAGCATAAAGCAAGCGCAACAAAATAAACGGTTGAAACAAAGGGAAAAACGATCACGTTTAATAACGATATAAATAATGAAGAAAATGCCTAAAATTGCTTTGCGTTAATAATGCATTTATTCAAAAGCGATTTGTCTTTTCGGACGTGGTAATGCTTTCTTCTCGATTGATCTTTACAAAACGCAATATTCTGTATAATCAAATAGAGAGGGGAGACGGATATGTCTTGTTTAGATTTGACGGTGAACATACGGTCCGGTGTTGTTCACTTTGGTGCCTATTTGACTGGCCGGGCATCGCTTTCAAACGTGCGACATGAGAGAATGATTTGGTAGATAGAGAAACTAAACATTGCCGGCGTGTCTGAAAGACAATCCATCCTATCAATCAATCATATTTATTTTACCCAAATTGTGTATGTACAAGATGGTTCACATTATTAAACACAATTATTTGTTGCCCTGCCGTTTCGCCGAGAGAAAAAATGCAAAGATCTTCGTTGCAGTGCCGGACAACCAACCGACTGGTAGCATTTAGCGCATTGTTGCGAGCAGAATCGACAAATACGCTGAGCAAAATACATTCTGCATCGCATAAAAGCACAACGATAGCCCACTGGAGCCTTTCTATTGTACAACGCATAACATGTGCCAAGTCAGACAAGTCCGGAAATACGCCCAACCTAATAGATGAATTAAATCCTAGCTATTGGAATTGAGCAATTAAACGCAAACTCGGCTCTATTACTTTTATCGAAATTTTACTACGGCCCGCGGAATGTGCTGAATATCACAGGATTTTTTCATTTTATCAAGATCATAGATTCCAGTAGTCATCTGCATCTCGTAACGGCAAATCTTCCATCATAATGACATAAAATTATAGTGCGAACAATTCTCGGAGTTTTATAAGTAGCAATTAAAAATGGCTACTAATTTTCCTCAATAAGAGAATTCGTGTAAGAGTAGTGATCTAATTTGTTAAAGGTTTGACATTTCCACTTATTATTATAGAGAATATGTGTAGGGATAGTGGTCCACTGTGTCGAAGGTTTGACACCACTTCTTCTGGCTTCCACTTATTATTTTATGAGCTACATCACATTGTGAGGTTTACATGTAATTTAGACAATTGTTCGAAACGAGACGTATCGTAACCTCAAAGTCTGCGATGACTAGGTGAGAGCCTTTAGACCTTTGAAGCTATGACCTTCATATTCAGGAAGGTCATCAGAGGTGAAAATTGTATTTTCTAGTCTCTCCTTAAACTCTCTGGATAGAATGATCATACACTTTAATTATATATTGCAACCCACATACTAATTCATGTTCAAACGATTATGAACGTCTTGCTCGTCGATCGAGTAGAACACTTCTTTCAAAATCGATATTAATTTTTATATAGAGAGATACAGTTTGTTCGTACAGTCCCTCGTATGTCCAGGTATATTATATCTATTAGTATTAGTACATTAGCAGTCCACAGCCAATTAACGAATAAAACCTTGCACCCCCTCCCCCGTGCGCCAGGGACTGCTGACTTACATGCTTATAGTATATATATATATATATAGGGCTCAGTCTACACAGCTAATTGTCATCTAAAAGTACTCGGCTTAAATATGCTATTCCGTAGATGAAGACCGTTGTAATATGTTTTGCAAATAAAATGGATTCTTTTTGCTTATAAGCCAATGCCATTTCAGTAGCATTTGCTTCTGCAGCGTAAGTAGTGCGTCACGGGTGAGTTCCTGTTATTAGCGTGATGCCCTCCGGTTCTGATCGCTTTGGAATGATTGAGATGAGTCTACCGCCCCTTTGCATCGAGGCAGTGGTGCGTTTACGTTTGATATGGGCACAATTGCGAGACATATTGTTTATCGTTTTTGCATAATATTGCTTTAAAGACGTTTGGCTTGAAAATAGAACACGGTGAGATGAGTGCATGTTCAATGCTTCAGTGAGTGTGGCAAGTATGTTTGTTTGTCTGAAAATAACTCAACATAAATCAACGCAAAACTAACTGTTTTTAAAATCGCTGTGAAACCAAACAAAAACAATTGAAACTTTTAGCAGTGCGTAAAAATCATTGAGCCTTTCAGGCGTTGATGGAGACGCTGCGTGCACGGAGATATCGAGGGAGACCCGCGGCTTTTGGAAAAAAAGTTGTGCTTGATCAATAAACCACCAATCAGCTTAATAGGTCAGTCCCTTACAAGATGCCGTGCATAACGTGCTTGAATTGCGCATAAGTTGTTGCGCATACTTTTTACATACATAGATTTCACATACATACATAGGAGTATGTTTTGTATGCATACATATAAATATGTTTATGTATACTTGCACAGGAATATGGTTATGTATACTCACACAGAAATATGTATGCAAATGTTTGGTGTTTCAAATGCAGAGTGCATTCTGTTGATATGGCGTTGATGCCTCATGTGGCGCCGTCCTTGCACGACTTCGTCCCATGCGCTCGGCGCGCTCTTTTTTGTTTAGCACTTCTTGGGTTAACTGGCTTACGTGCAGCCATTAGTTATTGCCGGACTCTAGCAATGTTTCAAAAAAAAATCGGCGACAGTATTTCTTTCTTCACCGCTTTAGTCAGCTCTTTTCGGTTGGCCTCGAAGTATCCACACCTAAACATCGTACGTTCAGCCGTGTCATCCTTCTGTTATGTCCGGGTCTGCTCTGTTTGAATTTCTTCGATCGAATATCTCTTTGGAAGCACCACTTGGAGGATTGGGCTTTCGTTTTGATATCGTAACTATATCCATGACTCGTTATATGCAATCACTCTCTGAAGCAATCCAAGATCGATTGGAACGAACTTCGCTGCCAGTCTTCTGACGCATACAATATTGGTCAATACTATTACAACTGATCTATGAAATATCTCAAATTCCTTAGCTATTTTCCGATAGTATAGCTATTGCTGAATATAGCACAAGCTCTTTCGATGCTTTCTTTTGTTATTGACGTCGAGGGTCTTCCCGGACGAGGTCATTTTCGGTCTTTTCACGTTCGTCGTCAAATCGACGGTACCACGTATAAACCGCGTTTTGAGACACTGCTTAGCCACCATAAGCACTTCGGAACATTTTCATCATTTTAGAACAAATGATTTTGTTTTTAGCGCAAAACAGATCTTGAGGCGTCTTGTTAACTACATTTCGCTGTTTTATCCTAACAAATCTTCATGTGTATTTTTTATATATCTTTTGTTTTTCCCAAACTTACATATTGCTCTTCTGTCTGGGAGCCCCATCTGACCATATACAGAAAGTTAGTAGAAGATATTCACGACACGTTCCTAAGACGCCTGCGGTTCAGGTGCTGTCAAAGCATGTTAGCTGATGTTGTTCCTAGTAGAGACTTACTTTTAGCGTGAGGCAACACATCTGCTGTACGTCAACGAAGCAAGTGTGCATTAGGGCACTTTTTTGATGTACGCTCTAATGGCGCATGGCCACATAGGCCAAAGGACTGCATAGAGAAAGGAGGTTTCTCAGGCTATGGAAGAAGGCAAACCTTCTACTAGGTTCTAAACCCGGTAACAAGACCTGGTTTATCGACCCATGTGCCTCCTCGACACCTTGGAAGGATTCTGGAAATCGTTATGACCAATAGGTTGAACGAGGAAATCGAAACCAGAGAAGCTTTATCTGACGTCCAGAAAGAAAAATCTACCATTGGAGCCCTTAGTAGGTTCCTGGAACGAGCAGGCCGTAAGACCGCAAAGATCCCAAAACGAGGGAATTTGTGCTTCTTATTGATGTTAAAAATGCCTTCAACACGATCAACTGGAAAGTAGTGGTACCCGCGCTGAAGCGACAGGCAATACCTACGTAACTTTGTCGAACCTGGATAAACGAAGTCTGGTTGCAGAGGGCAAGAATACAGGGTTACTGTCGAGATACCACAGGGTTGGATTCTGGGCCTCTAGAACTTGGCCTACAACGAAGTGCTGGGCATCAATACCTACCTAGAAGGGGCTAATCTGATGGCCTATGCGGTTGACTGGGCACTGATGATCACGGCGCAGATCAAAGCGGCCCTACAGAAGACAGCTAACGAAACGTTATCGATGATGACGGAGTGGATGGACAGCAATAACCTGATACTTGCACCGCATAAGACCGAGGTGCTGTACCTGACGGGCCGGAAGAAGACAAAGGAGTCCGCTTTATGATGGCGGGCCACCCGATAGAAATTAGGAAAGAGGCAAAGTACCTTGGGGTGACTTTTGATACGGGGCTAGGTGGACCGGCACATGTAAAACATGTCGCGGCAAAGGCCTAGCGGACCACCTTAAACCTGGCACGAATTATGCCAAAAATTGGAGGTTTGTCAGGGGGAATCGACCGAAGTCATGGTTAAGATGCTGCCATGGGACCTACTGGCGGGAGAACGAAGCAATTAATTTCAGAAGAAAAATCTGGATCTCGCCAGAGCCAGAAGTGCCATAATAGCGCTCTGGCAGAAAGCAGCTGTGTGCTATGCGAATCTGGGACAGACAACATGGACCACACTGTCCTACACTGCGATTCTTTGGGGAGCAAAGTGCACGGGCGACACGGCCGTGAGGGGCCGTCCCACCAAGAAACCGGTTAGCTATATGATGACCTCTGTGAAAGCGTGGAAGGAAGCGTCGGACCTGTTCGACGCAATTATGACAGTCAGTACAGCCGAGGAAACCGCTAGGCGGGAGAGGTTTACGCGGCAGCCTCTGGAGAGTGGTCGAGACGAGGAGCCGGGCGGAGGGGGGGGGAAGTGCAGCCAGGCCCTCAAGCTCTTGACGCATTTCTTCAGGACGGTTTATGTCTTGGCATAAGCCTCCTATCTGGGTGCATATACCTTTGCAGAAAGATAGACGAACTATCGCTGGATTAAAGAGAAATGGCAGGGACACTTCTCCCAAGAAGAAGGCCTCGAAGAAATGCCAAGCCTCGTATACATTTTTCGATCTTTTTTATTGTAGAAATCTTGTTCCGTAGAGACAAAGAAGTGTTGTACATTATTTTGTACGTCCTCGAAAGTGTTGATATTTTCAATTACGGGAACATTTTGATAGGCTAGAATAAATGATGGTCTGAAGGTATATTTTATCAAAGCGGGTGTTCCTCACATAAGGTCGTGCGTTGTCTTTGTGAAAGATGACCTCTTTTCTGTTCACAAACTGAAGACGTGTTCGGGTTAATTTTTCATGAACTCGTTGAAGTTGTTGGCAGTAGAGATCAGTGTTAATCGTCTGGCTCCGTCTCAGAAGTTTAAAAAGAAAGATGCCTCTGATGTGACATTTTTTACTATTGTAGAATTACCCCATCCACAACATCACAAAACCTTATTTTAGTGGACGAATCGCCAGCAACGACGTTGACGCAGACCACTACCCCCGCCGACTACGACGACGACGGGGGTTAGGTAATGGCAGCGGGTAGCGCCCCATCCCGGATGGGCTCGGAGTTCATCGGGGCTCATCGGATACACAAACACACACACATTATGTGTGCTTCACCCCGCCGAGCGCCATGTAAACCGCGAACATCTCTTATACATGCACCACGCAAACACAGAAACACACACACTTACAGAGAGACCAACCAACCGCCTACGAAGGTAATCGTGCACACGCGCAACGATACGGCATTCGTTGCGTCAGGTGTCATTGTCGCCTTGTAGTCAAAGTGTTTGCTTGGATGGCAGCGTTGCTACGCCGTAATAATAATAATAATAATAATAATAATAATAATAACAATCACACATGACACTAAAGTTTCATGCACGCCGGCCTCATCGTATCTACGCCACAGTGCAGTTGAATCCAAATGGGTTGCGGAACGCGCGGACTCTAAAAATCGAAAGAAGTATATCAAGCTTAGAGAAGTATCTCAACGGGTACTACTTTGTACTCATTATATTGGAGGCACCCTGCCCCATCAGAACAGGAACAGCAAAACTTCTGCTGAATATTGAAAAACGTATAGAAGACGTTGCGAGCAATCGACGCGAGGCTATTTTTTAAACAGATGATGTGTTTGGCCATTTGTAGGGGGAACGTGGCTTTTGTCATAGGCGCCATGCATTGACAGAAGCGAGCAGAGTACAATGGGCCTGGCTTAAACGTTCATACCTCACATTTGTAAAAAACTGAACATACACTTATTGATATAACTTTTTATGTTTGCACTTTGGAGTGAACAATTGTCTCCGCGTTAACGTGCAGTCACGGAAAACTGAACATTATAATAAATAATGGTAGTAATAATAATCATAATATTAATCATCGTCATCGTTATGATTATAGCCATCATTGTACGTAACGGCAGTAGTGTTAATTGTAGAAACATACACGTATGGGCAGTAGCAGCAGCGTTCAAAACAGTAGTGGTTAAAGTTGTCATTTCTAGTGGAGCTAATAACAGTGGCAGTAGGTAGCATCAAATGCCGGAACTGCAACAGTAACTTGTGCAACAGTTCCATCAACAACAACTACAACAACAGCAACATGAAAAACAACAATAACAACAATTACTACAGCAACATCAGCAACAACAACAACAACAACAACAACAACAACAAAAAACAGCTACAGCATCAACCACAGTAACAAAATCAGCTACAACATCAATGGCAACAACAACATCAACAACACAATTAATTGCATCATCAATAACTATACCTACAACTGCAACAGCAACATCAACAACAACAAAATTAGTTACATCATCAATATTTACACCTACAACTGCAACAGCAACAACAACAACACCAACACCAACCACCAAATCAGCTACAACATCAACTACTACAAGAACAATAACAGCTACAACATTATTAGCAACAGCAACAACAACACGAACAACAGCACTACCTACAACTATAACATGAATAACAACAACCACAGCAATAGCAACCGCGGCGTCGCATACCTCACAAGTACCGCAACGATTCGCATCGACGGCAACGAACATTCGTGGAGCCCTGTTACGGTAGCAGCGGCATCATCGCCCCCACCACCACCACTACCACTAGCACCCCCAGCACCCCCGTCACCACCTCCACCGCTGACCAGTAGAAGCAGCAGTAACCAACCGCAGACATGATCTTGCAACGGTAGCCGTTGGTCACCGATCGATGGGTTCGTTTCCGCCTTGCCTGGACGGACAGCTGGCTCGCCACGCCATTGGACCTGCATGTCGTCCCCCGAGCCACCCCCGAAGCGCCAAGCATGTCCATCGGCCCTGATTCACCCCAACATGGTCAGCAGCCAATCACCCCCAGCAACGTTTGACCGCTGTCACGTCACGAAATCATTATCATCCGCAGAATCATCATCATCATCACCCCCACCCACCACTCTCCACTAGCATCACCCACTATCATTCCATCAGCACTATCATTATTAGTATCGTGATCAGCATACATCATTAACATCGAGAGGCCGACTTCGCCAACCATGCGTTCGTCATGTTGGTTGGACCACGTTGTTTGTTCTAAGTAGAAGGGTAGCAGCAGCATCATATCGCAGTCGTCATCACGTCACAAACTTTACCACCCTCGTCATGGTCAGCATGCATGGTCCATGCTATACGGTACCGTATAATATAGCCATATTGCCATATCAATCACTGATCATCAACGAGACTGTAAAAAGGGCGCAGGACCCCATTGCTAAGTCGCAGCCCACCCCTGCTTCCATCACCTCCCTCCCTCATTCGTTCTGTTCCTGCTTTCCTTACCGCCGGTGCCTTCGGATAGTCCCTGTATCACCTCAGCAACAGGCCACTTACTACGACAACAACGACCGACCAAGATGACCTTTTCTATGCTATGCCCCCTGCGATCCGGTCGGTTTTCGCGCCGTGCTGGCGGCCAGCCCGTCCTTAGGTGGAACGTCGTGACCACCCCGGCTACTGGGCCGTCATCAAATAAAGAAGGAAAGAAAGAAAGGAATGAATGAATGAATGAATATGCCCCAAGCCATCCTACTGGTTGGCGGTCGTTGAAGAACAAACGGTAGGAGTCGTCGAAGTTGCCGTAAGTGATGTACAAAATAGTACGAAAACGATTGATTATTCGTATTGCTTGCTGTCTCCTGGCGACTTCTAATGGGCCTTTCCGCCGGCTAACAACATCTCTTCGTCGACGACGACGGTTGGCTCACGATAGCGTTGTAGCATGTACTGCCCTGGCATACGAAATATCCTACACGGTGTATGTCATCACCCACAGTGATGAAGATAACATTAACAAGAGCCACAACAACAACAACAACAACAACGACGACGACGACGACGGAAACAACAACAACAATATCGGTTGCAGCACTGGTCCCAGCGGCAGTATAAGTCACGGCAAGCGCAATACGTACCATACGGTACAGTATCGAATAAAAGGAACAGCAACAGTAAATGATTACGATGACGCCGCTGACGCCAAAAAAACGACCTCATTTTATATAACCGTAACAACAGTGAATAATGAATACGAATGTTTCAGAGGCATTCTAACAAAAAATCATGCACGTAAACTAACCGCGATAAGTGCACGCTCACCGTACGATAGGGAACGCAAATCATGCGTAAGCACGAGCAGAATACGAAACGGCGCAATGAAGCGACTAACGCCACCACCAACAACAACAACTACAACAACAATGCCCCACGTGCGTTCGTGGCGTGGGACACGGAGGGAAGAAATCGACGTTAGACCATTCACATTCACTGGTCGATGTACGTATGCTGTGAACTAATAGGGAGTATATTGGCCGGCAGCAGCGAGAGTCACCCGGCCGGTGACTATTCGATCCGTCCGTCGATCGCTGCAACATTCACCCGCCGCCCGCCCGTAAAGACAACGACCATCAATATGATCGCCATCGATACGACCAACAACAATTACAACAAAATAATAACAATACCAACAAAAATGAAGAAATAGTAGCCATAGCAGTGGCGGCGGTGACAACGACGACGACGACGACAACAACAAAAACAGCAATAGCAGCAACAACAACAACAACAATAGCAACAACAACAAGAACAACAATAGCAACAACAACAAGAACAACAACAACAAGAACAACAGCAACAAGTATTACTACTACTACTACTACTACTACTACAACCACTACTTTTACTACTACAAAAATAACAACAACAGCAGCAGCGGCAACAACAACAACAATAACGAATTTAAGAATTACTATTGCACCAACAACGGCAGCGGCAGCAGCAACAGCAACAACGACAACAACAACATCATCATTAACAGCAAAGGACGCCACACGATTAACAACAGCCACAATAACAACAACAACAACAACAGCAACAACCCATCAACAGTAGCGATGTAGTAATATGTAGGGATCGTGGCAAGTGTTGGTGGGTGATGGCGACCTGGCGATCTGTGGGCGAGGGGTGTTAAGCAGCTGCTCGCCGGCAACGTTGTTCGGCACGCCGTCTTTATTTCATATTCCAGCCAGCTGCGGACTTTGTCTTAGTCGGCATACATTGGCTATTTGGCTCGTGCTAAGGCAGGTCACCATAGTATAGTGGCTATAGAGGTGCCGACACGTAGCCAAGTCGTCAGCCAAGTCTTATTTGCTATATTATTTGCTATATATCTATCTAGCGTGAGGAAGCGTCGGGACGTTCTTCGTTCGATAAAATTGGTTGGGTGAAATTTTTCGCCGTTGTGTTTCAAGGCGTTCGTCTTCGCTAAGGCTAACAGCCACCACAACGACGTTAGCCAAATCGAAGTGCAGCAGCTAAACAAGAAGAAACAGCAGCAGCTGCAGCAAAAGTCAGCGACTCAGTGAAGGAGTGGTCGATGCTCGCCGATGGTGGTGAGGTCGCTCGACGGATCAGACATGATGGCAACTATCATTATTGTGTAGTAGAACAACATCAACAACTACAATAGCCGCAACAGCAGCAGCAGCAGCTTCAAGCTTTGGCTTCACCGGCAGGAACAACAACAACTACAACAACAACAAAGACGACAACGCCGACGAAGACAGCCGTGACTTAAGCTGCAGAAGCAGAACTAGCGACAACGCTCATCATAATAATAGTAATAATAGGAACACGCGGTGTTGCTGCTGCTGCATCGCGCGCATCTTCCGCGACAGTCAACGGACATGACACATAGAAAGACAAATAGACAAACAACCCAGACAACAATAACAACAGCAGCGGCGGCAGCAGCAACAGCAAGCCCAGCTTAGTAACAGCACTAAGCAAGAACATACTTACGCAACAAACAAGCGTCAAAATAACCGTCAGCCAAACCCCACTGCCGCAGTCGGTTCCCCGCGCCAGTCAACCCCCACCGCGTCAGCCGGTACCCCGCCAGTCAACCTCCCCCCGCCTCCCCACGCCAAAGGAATCGCTACTGACACCGCAACTGTTGTTTTGCCGTTGCTGCTGATTACTACTGGGACTACCAGCAACCACTTCGACGTGGTCGTCCTCGAATAGTGAAAGTTCATACCACGAAGCCCCATCAATTTCGTTCACATTTTGTGCGTAGATGCCGTTCGTCGCTGTTCGCGTGGATGCTGTTGTTGTTCATTGCTGCATAGGATTGTCTAAACGGAGCGCCGTTTTCGAGGGACAGCTAGATAGCAATCAGTGTCCTGAAAGCTGGATATCCAGAATACGCGACAGGAGGTCAGCGGTCGTGTTGTCGAGAGTTCCAGCGGGCGGCAGAAGGAGATTCGAGCGCATACTCGCGCAGTGCTAACACGTGCGTGACAGTTCGGCGTGTGTATATGTGTCTGTGTGTGCGTGTTTGATGTCGATGAAACAGGCCTTGGCAAAAAAGCCTTAGTACGCTGATTCGCCGACAAGTTCCCTAAGTGCTGTCGAGTGCGCGCAAGATCCAACTGAGTTCGCAGGGGCCAGACTGTCGCACAGACTCTCCCGTCGTTAGCCTACCAGTTGAATAGCTCGAGTACCGAAATTCGTCGCGGCGTGTACGAGACGGTACGGTTGAGGTCGTATCGAAGGTCGTTGAGGTCAGATTTGAAAGGCAAAACCACACAACAATTTTGCTCCTGCAAAGCGGTTTGCGACACGCAGGAAAATCTTCCAGTTTCTTCGAAAAAAGGACCCGTTTTGACAGGCGGAGTCATGGCTGAATCGTTCGCGCAACGTTCTCTCGTCGCGGTCGCTGCTATGATTGCGGTATGCCTGACGGTAAACACCGTGGGAGCGCAACACCACACGGGCGCTTTTGACTACCACAACACTATACAGGTAAGCAGATTCGGTGCTTGCTGAAATGGCTATTATTGGTTTGGAAAAGGCGTTACACGAGCAACGTACAATACGCAAAGTCAGTCTGTTTGCGTTAGATTTCGTTAACTATTGATACAACCAGTGACGTCAGGTCCATAATGATCTCTACAACGAAACACAACACATTCAAAAACAGAGAGCCACATAACACTTTCTGTGTATCAGCGGGCCATGCAATCGACCACATACACTATTACATACGTGGCAGCCTGGAGAACGGGGAATTAGCATTAAGTCTTCAGCAAGCTCAAAATGCTAAACTAATTGCTTTACTTACTTGAAACAACAAAAGATTAACATCAAATTCAGGAGTTAAACGTGTGCTATTATGTATATTTTAACCGCAAATCTGCTTCAATTCGAACGAACGCATACCTTTATAATATTTAAGACATTGCGGATCTCTTCGATCACCAATGCTCTAGAAGCCTTAACCGGGCAAATCTTGCAAATACGCTTCTCTATGTAAGGGACATAAATCCTTTTCGCCAGGGAAACCTGTGCTCACACAGTTCGTCTGGGCAACGGTCTCGCCTGTAGCGACGGGCAGCATATCAACGGCTATAACTGTGTTTTATCATGTGCGTACTCATTAAATATGATGTTTGAAGTGTGCGTGCATTAAAAACGCTTGTCTTTTCCTCAATGAGAGGAGCGTATTCTATTCTGTCCTAGATTTGTGCTTTAAAATCGATTATTATTTGTATTATGATTATTTCATTATAGCTTTGATGCGGCGCTGTCTCGCGCTCAAACTTCAGAGCCTCGTAGACAGACACGTAGACAGGTCTGTCCTGTATTTAAACGGCAATCAGAGCAGAACATGGCGCGTCTTAAGCCGCGTAGCCGTTCACCACAGGGACTTCATGTCATGTCGCTTAAGCACCGCCGCCATTCTATTAAGCGAAAGTGATGACCATGACTTGTGTGCCGTCCGTCGCATCCAGATGCGCCTCACTTTGCTAAGCCGTTACATGAGTCGCTCCCGTTTTAGCACGAAATTACGTAAATCGTTATCTCCGGGCAACTTGCATCGACGTTTCGCATCAGGCTCGCCGTGGCGTAACTCGCTTGCAGCATCTGTTGTTGAAGTACCTTCGTTGAAGTGTCTCAACTAGTTTCTTTTCGTCTTTCCGCGGCGTTTTCGGCTTAGTTTGTTGTTCGTCTCGTAGACGTCTAGAAAGAATGTTTTTGTTTGTTTTCTATAATATATTTTAAATATTTGTCGTCCCCTTCTTCTTCCTCAGTCGCTGATCACAATACCTCATTCGCACGTCGAAGAACGCTGGCGATTTTCGTACAAAACCGTTAAAACATTGGATTGCAATTGAGATCTGTATTCTTAACTATGCGGGCCAGCAACAAAAACAGCATGTGTGCAATGTGCATTTCCCGTTCATGGTACGCCGATATCCGCTGTCGAATATGCGCTGTGAGTTTTGTCTTGGCCTCACGTTCGCTTCGTTAAACCACTATTGTGTTTGTTTGAAGAAGAACCCACCTATATTTTGACATGTTGTCACATGTTTTTTAAGCTTCCCAATATTGTTGTTTTATACTTTTTCAACGGCCACAACACGAATTTGTGTGTCACGGATCGGGGGCGCAGTCAGTAGCACCCGCCGAGTTCTTCAAATTCCAGATTTTCCGAAGCTACGCGGAATTTGCAAACGGCGACATTGTGTAATAAATCTTTTATAGATTTTGTTCGGCAAACATTGTCGTCGGCAATGACATCGCGCTGAAATCCAGTTGCATAGAACAAATGTTTTTGCAGTTTTGTGACGTTGCTAGATACGTTATTTTCTCGTGATGCTCACGCATCCCACCGTAGCCTGGCGGTACAATAACTATCAGTTCCTGGAGAAATAGGACACACCTCCCACAAAAATACCTCATGAACGCGCTCAAGTTATTGCGTCAGTTGATGCAGAGATACGGCGGACGACGTAGTCCTTGTTGTAACAGTTTGGAACGATTTTCATATTTTGTTTAATATAGAATCTCTACTAGATTCGAACTGCTTCGTTCTTATGACGTTGTTTCTGTGCCTAAAACAGTTTTAATACGAAAATGATTAGCCTTAAACGCCTGTATTATTATTAAGCATGACGATAAGTTATAATTGATGTCAACTCTCTCCATTGTCGGGTTATCCTAAGTCTGTGGAAAGGTAGCATTTCCTTTCTCAAGTGGTGTGGCCTTAAATCTTGCATTCCGCCAGTCTGGGTGCGCACAGGCTATTTGCTTTGCATGATATGCATATAAGCAGTGACGTTGAGTGTGTTTCTTTCTATATGTGCAGACGCAGAACGTCTTGGAAGCGTCTCTTCTGTCACTACAGCTTTCTGGTTTACCTAAAGCGTATACACTTCACATATAGATATACAATATATCACATATACGTCGCCAGTGGTCACATAACTCATTATTAATCGCCAGTAGCTACTTTAGTCAGCATTGCTTGCGTGTTTGCTACTTTGTTCATACAGGTAGATCATTGCGGGCTTGTACGCCACTAAGAATTCCCAAAAAAACAATTAAGACTGCTTTTAGGTAAATATCTAATTGTACATTTCATTGGCATTTCTATCCAAAAGTGGCTGCAAAATTGAAATCGCAAATCGTTTTTAGTATTTCATAATATTTTATGTTTCTTCGACAAATGACAATACCCGCATCGCCACTAACTTAGAATCAGTAAACATATATTTGACCGCAAGCCTTAGAGCGCACGGAAGAGATTGTTTCAGGTCCCGTGTCATTGGCGGCTCTATTCAAGAACGGCGTAGACTATTTTATAAACATCATGTACAATTTTCTCTATGATGAAGAAGGAAAATATATTTAAGAAACAAAAATGTAAACCTTTGAAAAGCAGAAAAACATCATCTGCATGCACTACCAGCAGTATGAGGGGAGAGTAGTAGGAGGGACAGTTTAGCAGATTTCCGTACACAACCGCCTCGGTGAAAAAATGAAGTTCTCTATTAGCTTTTACGCCAAATACTTCAGAATCATAACCCTACGACCACCCACGTGTTCAAAGCTAACATATTCAGCAAATGCGCATTTCATGATCATTTTGGTACCAAACCTATGGCAATGCGAGCTGTGGTTGCGGAGTAATTACGATTTTTCGGAGGGCATGTCCAGATTAAGTGCATGAAAAATGAAGCGCTGCGGCTGTCGCGCGACACGCCGGCGGTAGTGAACGTCGCCACAGTCATTTTACGAGTACATGCACTTAATCTGGACATGCCCTCCGAAAAATCGTAATTACTCCGCAACCACAGCTCGCATTGCCATACTTGGTACCAAATATGTATATAAAAAAATAGTTTGGTACCAAAATGATCGTCATGAAATGCGCTGAATATGTTAGCTTTAAACACGTGGGTGGTCGTAGGGTTATGATTCTGAAGTATTTGGCGCAAAAGCTAATAAAGAACTTCATTTTTGACGAATTCTCTTTTAAACGACCGTGTCGCATCTTCTGACAGGCCTTATATTTTTCTTAGGAACACGACAGTGTATTAAGTTTCTGTCTAGGGGGACTGGTTGTCTCGCAACAGCACATTTTATGCTCTTATGTCGGGCAAAAACACTAGTGTCACAAATTGTAGTAATTTCGCCCTCACTCCGAAACAAGACTTCTCAGAGACCATGTTCCATTGGAAACAATATTTGCTTTAACGAGCTCTACAATTCCCTATTTCTATTATAAAAAATTTATGCAACACCCTGTATATATATATATATATATATATATATATATATACATATATTAGCGGAGCATGGACTATGATAACTAATTGAGAAAACGGTAGCCAATTGTTTTCGAGAAAATACTGTAATCTTCAATAAGAGACGAAGTGCTAGAGCTGAAATGTTAAACCCGCATGCAGTCCCAAAATGCCAACATGACAGATATTTGGCAACGGTCCTAATATGCGTATCGAATGATACACACATGAGTCCACAAAACAAATACAGGAACTGAAGATGATTTTCAGTTAAAGGAAGCTGATCAAATGTCTCATGTCACACGATCGTTCACAGTCAAAAGTGACAGGACACACGAGCACCATGTTCACTTGCAGTTGTATCTTGTTTAGTCTACGCCACCACCATTGGCCTACTGGAAACCTATCGGTATATGCACCTCGTCTTAACGCGTCCGGTATACTCGGGTGTTTCAATTTAAACAATAACCGCTATCGAAGCTTGACTGAATGCTCACACGCACGTAGAAAGCCCGTAAAATTGCCTCTCTTCCTTTATCGTTACCTTTCGTATTATTGTTATTATTATTATTAGTAGTATTTTTATTTTATTTGTTTGTGTAAAAGCAAACTTCACGAAAGTAACATCCACAAGAACAACACCAACATCAGTAACAACAAGCCCATGCAGCGGAACGAGTGTGCGTGTTTTTATGTATGCCATACATTGTGCTTTGTTTGTATTGCTAGAGCGGGGGTGGTGGAGGCGGCGGCGGCCATGTGAGCAGTGGTTTCTTCCGCTGGATGCCGCACCAGATCATGATTCCGCGGCCGAGCTTCGGACTTCGCCGGGTGCCCCTGCCCTTCCCGTACCCGGTGTTTCGGCATCACCAGGTACCCCTCTACAGGGCACAGGATGTCCCCATGAGCAAACACCAGGCGATGCGCACGAAGGTAGGCTTCATTCTTCCATGTTTTTCCTCATTTTAATATATATGGTATATACGCACTCGGTTCAATCTAGCCTTATACAGTGCATCGGGTAACCGATGGTCTTTCTCTCGCTCTCCCCCTCAATTTCTCGCGCTCTCTATCGGTGCTTCTCTTTTTGATTTTGTATTTATCTATCGTTGTTGTATCTGCCTAACCAGCGATATTGTGCTCGTTTGCATCGACCGTTAGTTAAATGACACTGTGTCGTGTCCGCTAAATGTCCGCTTATGCTGCCGCTTTAAACGCTCCTGATATAAAAGGGCGAAATGTGTATTTAAGTTTGCATCATGTCAAGCGAATACTAAATCCATCCATTGTGGTAAATATATATATATATCCTAATTTAAATTGTGCTGATTACTGAGCACGCCCATCATTATCATCAAACCAATAACAACAATGTAGCCGGTGTGATTCAGATTGCAATACGTAGTTATGATAAATACAATAACAATAATGTATTTAAACATATAATGCAACAACATATATTTATATATACATATACATATCGATCTTTCTTGGGATTCGTAGAATAAGTTAAATTATTATAATTAATGGATACAGTCGACGGATAAATGCCGATTACTTTCGCTGTGACATTTGGCGGGATTTCTACGCAAAAGGTCGTCTGTCGTAAAAGCTTAACGTTGAGCCCGTTTACTGACCGAATGGCTCTAGTAGACATGTGACCAGAGAGGATGAAACCAGCTAACCACAATCGTTTTTTAGATCATTCCCTTTATGCAGACATAGCTATTATGGAATAGAGTAACTCTTTTATACGAGTTATGCTCGCATTTTGCAAACCGTTAGCAACATGAGACAGGTCTCATAAATATATAAAAATACATCACGCAATATTTGACATTGAAACGCAGCTCCCGATTGCCGTCCCGCCCTACGCGAATGTCAGTCAGATATGTGTTCTTCGTACGTGAGCATAGCGTCATATATGCATGCAACATTCTGCATCGGGGTTCGTGTGTACGTATATATATATATATATATATATATATATATATGTATATGCGTACACACGGGACAAAGCGGGAAAATGTGATCGCTTTATAGTAGTGGTCGTCGTAGTAGCGATTGTGTTATGTAAGAGCGTTACAAAATCATAGTATTGCAACGATGATAGTGGCCGCAACCGCTTCGTTGCTTCGTAAAATTGGACGCTAGGCGTGTCGGAAGCTACCAACGTATCGGTGGTCGGCCGTCAATGGAAAAGCTCTTATCACAGGCGCCTCACACGCGCACCGATACCAATCGTGTAGCAGTAATGAAGGCGAGCCGATAGTAAATGTGGCACGTTGCGCTTTGCCGCTGCAATCCTGTGCCGAAATGGTCATATATATATATATATATATATATATAAATATATATAGACACAGTTGCCTTCGTAGTGCTGTTTTTTTTTAAATTTGGGCTACTGATTAAGACTGATGATCATAAAGCTTTACAAAGGGAGCCTAGATATAAATAGAACTCGGCATGCTCTGTGCGATTTGACGGGGATTAGGGGATTGCGCATACGTGCATATATATGCACGAATGCTCTCCTTGTGAAGATTTGATGAACGTATATATATATATATATATATATATATATATATATAAACAAATAATACATGTAATTTTATTGATAATAAGCAACTAGGTAGCACTCAGCTATAGTACTATAGTACTAGATACGGATATTGTCCATATAGATTAATGGACGATTTTTTTTATCTTTTTTCACCTCTCACGAATTTGGCGTAGTCTCAGTGTTTGTAAAGGTATGACGATAGTTCCAAACACAATTTTTCTCCCTTTCTGTAGCTTGATCATATCGGCCATTTTTGTCTAAATCGCCAAAAATCGGCGGGCAATTTTAAGCGAGCGACGCATAGAAGTGTAGCCAATTCCACACACCACTCCCAAACCCGCTCGCCATGTTGCGCTACGCCTCTCAGTGCTTCTAGGTGATTCTAAGAGGACGATGTCCATCATTACAGACGCCCAAGTACGTGCCCGTGCACAAGGTGATTGAGGTACCGCAGTTCATTGAGGTGCCGGTTGAGGTGCCCATCTACCAGGAGGTGATCGTTCAGAAGCCCATCGAGGTGCCGATCCCGTTCTACATCACGCAAAAGCATACGCCGCCCACGAGGCATGTGCATCCGTTGACGCCTCATCTGGACGTGTCGTCGCTTCCGACCTCGCCCGCACAATTGCCCACGTTGCTGCATCATGTACCGGTCGTAGCCGAAGATCACGGCAAGGAGGGCGTCGTAGAGGTCGTCGAAGCGCCCGCCGCTAACGACTCTACGGTGGCCGCCCCTGCTGGCGGCGGCGGCGACGGCAGCGGCGGCCACGACGTCTCCGACACGAATGCGGAAGCGGCAGCAGCAGCAGCGGCCGCAGCCCACGAAGACAGCAACACTAGCAGCGGCGGCAGTGACGCTGGCAGTGCGACCGTTGGGGTCACGGCCAAAACGCCGACAAACTCGGAGACGGAGTTGACGGACCAGCTGACGCCCGCCGCAACATCGGTTGCCGCGGCGACGGTCGCCGCCAATAGACGCATGTTTCTTGCTCACCACCTCTTCCCAATGGAGCACTTTTGGTAAAGCTATCGATACCCATCCCCGAAAGCAAGGTAGAAACGATCGATTTGTCTGATTAGCGGTCTAATATTACGCCTCCCCCCCCCCTCAGCCCGCGTATATTCGGATTAGGTCCATGGCATGGGCAAGCGTATTCTCCATTGCTCTAAATCGGCGGCCCTAGCTGGCTAGGTTCGGTGCACTTTAACGGCAAACAGTACGACCCCTCAGGAGTATCTAGAGTATATAGAGTTTGTCAGTTGCATTGACTTCATATTATTCGCCCGGCGTCCGGTACGTAGGGATGACCATTTCGTCGCTCGAACGCAGCGGCAACTAGCTTTGTGACGATTGAACGTTAAATATTGTGTGTCAGACCTGTGCATGCATGCTGGTTTTTCATGCTGCCGCCGCTGTACAGTACAGAAAACAAACGCAGAGTCGATAGAGAGCGATACAACGTGGGTGTGCTCTCACCTGAGCACAGAGTCTATCTGAACAGTGGCCCTAAAGGTTAGAACAGGCTGAAGAATACTTGATTTAATGTACGTCCATAATGGATATCGTATCTGTCTAGTCATTGTCGTCTCCTCCTGCTGGTCCAGGACAGGTTGCGCAAAAACCGATAGAAAAACACCCAAAAAAGGCCAACAGGCCCAAACGACAGCCCTTACCTGTTTCCGCACTTCCTGGAGAAGTGCGCATACCAGCAGCACCACGTGTAGCGTCAAACATATACCAGATGTTAATAAAAACGTTTATGTTATCAGTTGTCTCTTTGTTCTCTTAATCTATCTCTATAAAAAAATATATATATATTTAAATATATATTTATGTATGTATGTATATATATATATATATATAGTGTTCCGAAAAGTACTATCAGTTAGTCAGTCCCACTCTGTTCACCAATGCCTCGGTGGCAAAAAATGTTTTCGATCGGATACCTTAACCACGGACGGGTCGACCTTTCACGGGGAATTTAAAATGAAATAGCTGCTCTGGTTATTTGTAGTAGACATGTGACACTCGACAAGATGACGCATTTGGTGAACGCACCGCGTGAATCAGTTCATTCTCATGTAACTACCCGTGGATACGACCTGAAACATGCCAATATATTTGTGCCGCACAGACTCGCCGCAGACGACATGACAAACCGTCTAAGCACTTGCGCTCTTGTTTCTGAAAACGACAAGGTGCATTTTGTTTTTTGAAAACTTGAGTATCGGCTATGCCAATTGGATTGTTTACAACGACGTAAATTGAACAAAGTCGCAGCTGAAGCAAGACATCAGACCCAACACCGCTGCGAAAGCAAGCGCTCACAGTAACGAGGAAGCGTCGCATTCCATCATTGTCAAGGCCCGTCGGCAGAAAGAGATGGTGTACATATGATTGACTTGTACAGTTTTTAAATGTATATATATATATATATATATATATATATATATACTAATAAATGTTGCAGTTTGCCTTGCTCCGCTGCTGATTCAAGGTCTAAGGATTCATTAGACAACCGTTGGATATTTCTTTACACAAGCAAAAAACTAAAACAGGCAAACAAACAAATATATGAACAAATATATTGTGTTGTCTGTGGCATGAAGCTTGCTTGTCGTATACTCATGATGAGCATACAGTAGTGCAAAAAAAGTGCGACGTTTCTAAGATGAATGTGAGCCGATTCGTTTTACGTTCATCCTACGTTGGCGTACGTTTGTTACGTACACTGGAGAATGCATAGGTGTAAGATTTCCCAAATCAGACTGCATAAAATCCATAATTTTCTCCCATGGCACCAGTTCGCAGATCGCAACAACAACGACAAGAAGCGGACGTATCGAGGATCACAGCTCCGATGTAAAGATAGTAAGGGTCAATGCCAGATGCAATTATTTATAGCCGTCACATTAATAACTCTCAAATAGAAAAAAATACGTGAGCATAAACGCTAAGCTACTGTTCTAAAGGCCGACGTACAACCTACTACCGACACCAATAATTTGCTAAAAACAGGAGCGGAGTAACCTTTTCACGAGCTTCCTGCGTAACAATCGCATATAACTTGGTTCGAGAGCTTCTTACATGCCTCACAAAAAGAAGAGCATAATTTTGTACTGCTTCTATTAGCTGTATAAATGTATTTAAGCTAAGATCGCATGGCAGCCCAAATAATTCAAAACGAAGGGTTTAATACGTAACATGCTATAACGAAACTCAGTTCGAATTAGTGCAGACACACAGCGGAGACGGAATTCCGACGAACGACGGTTAAAGAATCACACGTTTGTTACTTTGTTAGCAGAATCTATATACGTTTTCTAGTGATTTTTTTGTCAATATCATAATTTATTCATCAATTCATAAAAACAATTTAGCTCAGTGGTTTGTGAAAAAATGAGTCGTGCACTCACTCCCAAGTGGTAAGATGGTAAGTTCGTCCGTACACACTGATTAGCTGTCTGTTTACTTAAGTAAATAAATGATCATATGTGCAATAATTGTGGGCTTAAGCACTCATCTGGGGGGGTCGCAGTTAGCTCTCTACCTCTCTTTTGCCTCGACTTTCTCTCTCCCTCTCCCCCCTCATCTCTCTCTCTATATATATAAAAATATATATATATATATAAACACAGCGATATTCTGCCTATGTCAGCCGCTCCAGCGGGCAAAGTTATTTTACCGTTAGTTAGTTAGTTAGTTGACAGGAGTGCAGCCTGGCCAGACAGCCTGTCGTGACAGGCCGACCTAGGCCGAGTTATCGGTTCTACCACCACTCTACTTCAGCTTTTGTAGTGGTCCTCAAATCGTCATGTCCCTTTTGTCTTCCATTCATTCCATTTCCCTCTCACTTTCTATCTTTCTCCCCTCTCTCTCTCCCTCTCTTAACGCGTGTATGTGTGTAAATAGCAAACTCTCTTCTTCTCGTCGGGACTCACTACGTGCATTTTGTCGCAACGGCCGCAGACTTCGCGCGAGCATCCGCATTCTGTTAGTCATTTCATTCATTGAGCAGCCCGCCAGCCAACCAGCAGCCTCTAACAGAGCTCAACACAGGTTTTTCTCTACGCTCTGCCTTGCTTTCTCTCTCGTTCGCTCGCATGGTCTAGCGTTGTTTCTCGACGCTGTGTTCGGTTGTTGCTACGAAGCCTGAACAAGCCGACGACTGTTGATGTGTTGATTCCGCATTCCGATGTGCGGCCGGTGACGCCCGAAACCAGCTCGTCTTCTCCTCCCGACCGACCCCCTAAAGTCGGGGGTTTAGACAGACCCCCCTTGACGTCTGCGCTGCCGACAGACGCTGAAGCGGGTACCGGTGGAAGCCGATGGACTCGCCGGAGCGACAGAGAAGCACAGACAAAGTGGGAATAAGGCCGGCTGGGAATGGCAAAGAGAAACGAAAAAAGAGTTTGCGGGCGAGAGAAAAAAATGAGAAAAGCGAGAAACGACGCCGTACGCTGTTTCGTTCAGTCACAAAGGCACAGACGACCCGACCCGTTGGATTGAGGCATCATCATCGATAGATGTGAAGAGCGTTTGATACTTACGTTAGTATATATTTATTTATTGATGAATATATAAGCATATATACCATTATTTTATTTGAAGCAGGACCTAAGCACTTGAATTCCCGTAAACATGTCATTAGGCTCTAAGTCGCCTCACTCTATCACGAGCACGGGCATTGTACTTTGTGAAAAAGCGCCCAGTATAAATGCAGCGTTTTCGTGCTGCATCTCCGAGGGCAGCCAAGGGTGGAAAACTCTTCCGACGTTAGTTTCTTGTCTCCAGTCTCAGGCCCTCGTAAATCTTCCTCGCAATCAATACCGTCTTCATGTCCAGACCTACCAAGCGTTTCGCGAACACGAAGGGACGAAACTCCATGGGTTCCTTTACAAAAACACATATTTTCAACCATTGCTCGCTTCCGCCAAGGGCACCGCGTAGCCGGCCTAGGCTGTACCGCGCCTGACTATAGAAGGTGCTAGGAAATTAGTCACAGTCACGTTCCAGATCACCTAGGTCCGACTTTTCTCAAAAGCAGCCAGGGTCAACTCGTCAGACGTTGGAAAGGATGACCAGACAGAGTCCAGTGAGCTCAAGTACGCATGGATGTGAGGGCGCGCAACAGTAAACATCGTTAGTGATAGCGGGCTTTCTCGACGATGGGCACTCATTATGCCGTGGTGACCAAGGAGGGTGAACCGGTTCGCCACGGCCACAGGTGTGTGCGTGAATCGGCTGCTCTCCAAGATTTGCGCGCACGCCGACTCTTGTGCTGAAAATGTCTAGCAGAGTCGCGACGAGCCCTAGGTAGCGCGTGCAATTATACGCCGGCACACTTTAAGACGACGGTCCGGAGTCTCGTGCCTTGTAAACGTCGTTTAACCGCGTTTAGTAAGCTGAGCCAGACATGAGTCTTTGAGGAGCGACGCCAAATCCGGCTACAATCTTAAGTTGTTGCGCGGCGGGGCTCCTGTGTGGGTTAGTAGTCGGGTCCTGACAGAATCAAAGGACGACTTAGATCAATTTCGAGCAATAGAACTAGTACGTGAGGCCTTTTGTCTGCCGCAGTTGACATCGGCGACTCCAATACCGGCCCAGTCGACGTCCGCCAGGGGGATACCCGTACCTCCTGTTGAGACTAGCAACAGGCCTTGCGTGCAAGCCAAAGTGTGACCCTAAAGGGTCAAGCGCCTCGAAGAGGATCTAAGCTTTTCTACCTGCAGCGTACATACTCATATGTATTTGTAAACACTCTGCCCTTTGCACTATCAGCGCTCAGATGTGCCATATTGCAAGAAAAGTCGTAGATTGAATAGCGTGCATCAGGGTCACTAACCTTAATTATATAATATATTTGGCTGTGAATATGGTTGGGGAACCGTACAATTAAATGCATTACACATCGTGACGCATTCAAATTGACTTGAGACGACCACTGTAGTCGTGATTTTTTCGCCAGGCAAGAGCTTGAACTCTGACCCACCGTGACGTTGCCAAAAAAAATTTCAAACAGCGAAAATACGCCTGAAGCAAAACGTGTCCCACTTGCCTCTCTATGTACAGCGTGGAAATGTCGTATTGTCTTCTTGGGTGTCAGAACAAGCGTAGTTATTTTTCGCTCATTATTATTATGCAATCGATATAATGTAATTATGGCATATATATATATATATATATATATATATATATATGTATATATATATATATATATATATATATATATATATGTGTGTATATACATATATATATATATATGTATATACACACATATATATATATATATATATATATATATATATATATATATATATATATATATATGTGTATATATATATATATATATATGAGTATGCTGGCCCAGCTGGCTCATGCGCTTCTTCCTGGTTACATATGTGAAAAGTCCGCTATCTGAGTACTTTTAGGTGCATTCCGTTACAGCACGGCCCCGCACACGCCCGGCTTCGCCATATTCGTCGGGCTTTGCTCGGCCGGAGCTTAAACATTTCAGCAGGCAGGTTTTTTTTTGGCGCCGTCGGTGAGCGATCCTGAGACACATTCAGCACAGCCTAGGAGCAGCCACAACAGAAGACAACACCAATTGTACAACCTACAGTAGTAGTTGGTGTAACAGCAGTACTAATGGTAGTTAGGCCAACAGCAGCCCCGGTAGGGGTTGGGAGAGGGGGTGGGGTTCGTAGTAGTAGCAGTAGTAGTAGTACTAGTAGTAGTAGGGGGGAGGAACCGGTTTGGCTTAAACCCGCTCCAGGGGAGGCCGTGGCGGCCAAATGGGTAGATGATTCGGTGCATCGCTGTACGGTACTTAACCGAGCATCGCATATAGATATGTATGCATGCATATATATATATATATGTATATATATATATATATATATATATATATATATATATATATATATATATACAAAACACAGCACTCTTGTGCAGGCTCGCCGCGCGACGACCACAAGAGTGGCGACGATAAAGACAGCAACGAGGAAGCCTAGAAATAGGTCTCCCACGCTTTTGCTCTTGTTAGTTGATTAAATTCCGTTAGATATCTCTCGGTGGTGCTGGAGGTGGAAGTGGGGAAGGTGGGGAATCAACGAATTCAGCGCAGCTCCTCAACAACAACAACACACAGCTTACTGCATGCAGCAGCCGTGTCTGCTGTTGCGAACCGAACCGGCGTCGGTCGTGATAACGGCTATGGCGCAGCTCCGACGGTGATGCCACAATGCCGTGAGGGATGAAGCCGGGTGGGGTGAGGTGTCGTCCAGACAGCTAACTGAAAGAGAGAGAGAGAGATGTGAACAGGAATTGGCCGATATCTATCTAGCACCGATGGCTCAATGATGATGTTCCGTTATTTGCTGTGCGGGAAACACCGTTGACTCTCACTATGTACCTTTCCCTGCCTTCCTTTCTTCTTTTCCCCTATCTTTATGGATCTTCCCTCTTCTCGCCTCCTCTTCATCTGGCTGGTTGTCGTTGAGTAGTGTACGGACGCCCACGGCTAAGAGCTTCGTGACGACCAGAGAGAGACGCACTAATTCGTTGTTGGAACATCTCAATTAGATAGATATAGAACTTGTTTGCCGCTCTCAAGAAGGGCAATGCAACGCACAACGAGCTTGAATAACGTTTACTATCGGAAAACGTCATTGAGGTTCCCAGTTGGTCGATATAATGCAGATGGCCATTGGAGTTATTGGGGCACATGGCATAAAGATAACCAGTACATTGATCCAGTGATTTTTCGCGATGCAGCGAGAGTGTCAACAACCACGCGCTTATAGCCGGTCGTCAATGTCGGTTACGGAAGAAATCGGGAAAATTTACGGCCCTACCGATAAAAATAAAAAATTATTACAACAAAAAATACGAGGGGGCTCCGGGAGATTCCTTGTAAATATTTACAATAACATTTTGCGAATACAGGGAATCTCCTAGAAGTTCGCCTCAAAATTTCGGGCGGTCAAAGTAAACCCGAGAACTATCGGGTCATCGGATCGAGCTTATTCGTTGCTTATTCTTTTGCATTCAGCCGACAACTCTCTGTTATGTCCCAACACGCCTATTTACCGACGGTCTTTACAGGCGACACGTCATTGGCGTATAGCTACAGCATGAACAGCTAAGCCCAACCTTTGCAATGGAGCTGCAAAATGCTCCGACCAAAAATGGACGAATGCAGCGCATCTCCAACGTAAAAGTTTTCTAACTTTTTTTTTTATATCGATTTGGTTTCTCGCGATCTTTTGTGTCCAAGAGTTAAGAAATCCAAAAATATTTTTTAGAACTAATTCTAAACAAGATCGAAGCTCCAAAATCAAAGCTGGGTACGAATCAGCCATCTTTGGAGATCGATATCTTTCATATAGGCACGCCTAGGGCTAAATCCATCTTCGACCAGACAAGGAGAGATGCAGCAACAGCGAGAGAGATAGCAAAACCTGTTATTTTCCGCTGCGCGACTTCGCCGGCCCAGGTCCTGGTTGTTTTGGTATCGTTCCTAAAAACAGGTTCAGATCTACTTTCATTGACTATAACCACATCGTCGGCGCAGGGCGAGTGAACTCAAACTAACTCGCTAGGGAAGTCTGAACTGACGGAGCCAAATAGCCTCGAAGAGAGGCGGAGTCTAGCAGTGACGTCGATCGGTCGGTGTTCTCCAAAAAAGCGGTACAGCAAACTACTACCCGACCCAACAAGTGCAGACGCATTGAGCTTATGGAGCTGTTTGCGTGCACCTCTCTCGTCACCTATACCGATGTTTACCATGTGCGTGCATGTCTACTTGTATGCAGACGGTTGTGCTGTTTCCGTTCGTAGCCAGTGCTGCTGACAACAAAAAACGTGGCTATTGACAAAATGTACAGACTTTGTCATATGTGTATAAATGTATGTAGACAAATATACATATACATTTGTGTGCCCTGACTGAGCCCATGTGTTCCCAGTTAAAACGTCCATGTGCTCCGTAACATCCTGTGCTCGTTTACCGTGCTTTGACACACGAAAAAAACAGATCGCCTATTTGCTGTGTCGACGGTGAAGTGCTCCGCATTCGCCCACGTTATCAACGATATGGTAAGCAGTAGAATATAAGCCGTGTTTTATTGGCGTGAACAACATCGCGTAAACATCTGTCCACGAGTGTATAGACCCAATACAAGAAAGATACCCGGAAATAGAAAAATACTTGTTAATTATTGCGTTTAATGTTATGATATTTGAATATATTCTTTACGACGTCCTTTTAAAGACATCATTCGTCATAAAACATCTAAGATATCTAATCGTTATAGATAGTAGAACCAAAATGTCTGAGCATGCATTTTCCTACTGAGTGACTCCAGTAAAATAGTCCTCTCCTTTTGTGCACTAGCGCTCTTGCTTTATATATATATATATATATATATATATATATATATATATATATATATGCACAATGTTAACGTCGCCTCTGAGATTAGTAAAAAAACAAAACAAAAATTGCGTAGACGCCATTGACGAACGCCTGCTAAAATACTAATAGTAACATCAAAAACAGCAACGACAACAGCATTCTTGTGTTGTTATTGTCGCTATATATATTTTTTTTATTCTTTCATATATACATGTGAATGTTTAAATCCACGGTCGCTATATTTAGCATATATGGTGCGCTTTAGTAATAGTGACTTGGATGAGATATTGCTTTTCTACTGTGAATTTAGGCTAAAGTAAGCAAAGTAACCGTTTCGCTACTAGCTGTCTTTCTCGGTGCAAGGTTGCTTATATATATATATATATATATATATATATACGAGGTGTGTTCAAAAAGTGTGACTTTTGTGTTTTTTCAAAAAATATTCATTTATTCATGAATATCTATTTTGCCCCCTTCAAAGTAATCCCCATGAGATATTATACACTTGTGCCAACGGTTTTTCCAATCTTCGAAGCACTTCAAAAAACCATTTTTTTAATCTTGTTCAGCTCCTCCTTCGATGCCGTCTTTATCTCGTCAAGCGTAGCGTAACGTCGTCCTTTCATGGGCCTCTTCAGTTTAGGGAACAAGAAAAAGTCACAGGGGGCCAGATCTGGGGAATACGGTGGCTGCGGCATCATTAGTGTGTTGTTTTTGGCCAAAAACTCGCGCACAAGCAACGATGTGTGAGCAGGGGCGTTATCGTGGTGCAAAAGCCAATTTTTGTTCTTCCACAAATCCGGGCGTTTCTGGCGGATTGCTTCGCGCAAATTGCGCATAACTTGCAGGTAATATTCCTTATTGACCGTTCTACCCTGTGGCAAGAACTCATGATGCACCACGCCCCTGCAATCGAAGTTTGTCAGCAAAACTTTCACATTCGACCGAATTTGGCGCGCTTTTTTCGGTCTTGGTTCGTGCAGCAGCTTCCATTGAGATGATTGAGCTTTGGTTTCCACGTCATAACCATAAACCCACGATTCGTCACCAGTTATGACCCTCTGGAGCAAATTTGGGTCGTCGCGGACAGAGTCCAACATCTCATTAGCAATGTTCATGCGATGCTGTTTTTGGTCGCAATTGAGCAATTTTGGTACGAACTTCGCGGCGACCCGTCTCATGCCCAAATCATTGATAAAAATCGAATGGCATGAGCCAATCGATATCTTTAGGTCCTCAGCAACTTCTCTAACGGTGATTCGACGATTGGCCAATACCATTTTCTCCACTTCATTAATTTTTTCGTCTGTTGTTGAAGTGCTCGGGCGTCCGGCACGCTCTTCGTCGTTCACATCTTCTCGGCCTTCTGAGAACATTTTGTACCACCGATAAACGTTGCTTCGGTCCAAGGTAGCTTCTCCGTATGCCACAGTCAACATTCGGAATGCATCCGCGCACTTAATTTCGTTTTTCACACAAAATTTGATACAGGTTCTTTGATCCATTTTTTTGAATAGGTAAAAATCGAAGACGATCCAAAACACGTGCAAGCAAAGCAGCTGTCAACAATTAAGTGAACATTCAAAATGGCCGAGCTTGTCGGCATAAGTGAGAGACATGAGTACCAACAGAACGCCACAAAAAATCGAAATTCGAATATACGTAACCCGCGAAAATTCAAAAGTCGCGTTACTTTTTGAACACACTTCGTATATATATATATATATATATATATATATATGCAAGTGAATTAATGGGCCTGTATTATATATTTTCGGAATGGCTATTTCCAAGTGGTCTTCGTGAATGCTGGTCCATCAGTGAAAGTCTCTGGAACAAACTTGAAGCCTCGCTCTGTTCAATACGTTTTTGGTATGCACTGACACTCAGTTCACTGAATTCATAATATTGAGAATAAGGAGTAAAATATTTCTACCAAAATGTGATAATACGTTCAAAATTGTAACCTTGTTGCAATGAAAGCATAATAATAAGAATAATAACAACAACAATAGGTATTTTGCAAACGCAAATTTGAAGTCTACCGCGTGTGCTAGGGCGGTGGAAGGATTGTTGGGTAGCCCAAACTGTGCTTGCTGTCTATTCACCGTATGGGCCATATTTACGGCGAAAACGTTAATAGCTTAATAAGACACTGTGCCAACAGATGCTAGCATAGCAACATGTTAGTTTGTTAAGTGACGTGGTTATTAAAAATACATAGAAAATTGTCACTCAAATAATCCACTTTTGTTTTTCACCCACGCCCGCAATCTCCTCAAATTTGTATCGACTGTTGGTTGCATTTACAACGTCAAGTTTGTCCCACTGCTTGCAAAGGGCCTATTTGAACGACTGCTCTGTGCGAATTTCCATTTCATCGACACTCGCAAATTCGAGCTGTTTTTGTAATGTGTCATCGTGATTTTAGTTTCTATGATGTGTGGTCGTGACTTCCACCTGACCAAACATGACAACAGAGCGTCTAACACTCTCCCTCTCGTCCTGACAAGCGTCGATACAGAGATTATGGCACATCCTGTAGATACTGATCGAGATCCTTTAGGTTCTCCACTATCGAGCCCGGTGGCGTGGCGCATTCGTCTGCGCCTCGCGACCGGAGGAGACACAAAGGTGCGCGGGTTCGAGCCCCACCGTTTCACATTTGTATTTATGGGGATCCGTCTATGGAGCAATGCGAAAAGCAGTCCCACGGACGTTAAATCTTGGCTAAGAGTCAGCCCAGAAAGGTTCTTCGCTGTCAGAAATCTAGCAAAGTTCTTCAAGTCGTATGATACTATTAGGGCGATTTTTATGTGAAATTTGTCTCCAACATGCTGGGACCTACCTACAAAGTTAAAATCACGGGGCAACTAGCTTTGCGAATTCTGCACCGGCATCATGCAGTTATCTTCTCACAAATTCAGCACTACCGCACTAACATCCGTCCACAGTCAACTGTCAGAGATTTCATAAAATTTCGTTGCAGCTGTTCCCAATATGCAAGAGGATATCGCAGCAATCATTCCGCTTTATCGAACATCTGATCAGTATTGCTAACGTTGACAACATCTTATTAGTGAAGGCGAAGCGAGGAAGTTACATAAGAACCAATAGCACCATGGTGGTCACCGTCGACAAAAAAGAAAATGCCCGCAAATTTATAGTCTATATCGGAGACAGAGGTAGACGACTCACCATTGGTGGGGTCTACCAAGCAGCACCGGGCACCATAACAACAACGGACTCATCGGCAGCAGCCTCGGAAAAGTTCACGATACTCTTATTAACATCGGCTCGCAACTATACTGAAGTGGCATGCGATAAATTTAAGAGCAAATATAACATACGCACCAGCACTAAGATCAACAACTGCTCAGTTTATATTAAACATAAGTCTGAAAAGAATACTCAGATTAAATCAGAGAGAAAACGGCGAGAAAATAACCTCTGAAAATACACCTACAAAGAAAAATTCCTGTTTTATGAGAATGAATACTGAAAAAGCTAACTAAGCACAATGACACACTATTACAAAAAGTGTTAGATCTAAAACAATATATCCCCCTTTTTTTCTCTTAAAAAAATGTGTTTACTTTTCTGGCAACAACCACATATTCGGGGATGGTAGCACATGCACGAAAGAGAGCGCTACATGTCAACAATAATCATGTAATAATAATAATAAAGGTATACATGCGAAAGTCAGTATTATCTTTAAGGTTTATTTGTTGAGCATTATAAGTATTTCAGCGAATCTGTTTCTTCTCTTAGAAATGTTGCCAACGAAAACGGCACACGAGGTGCCGGTTTTCGTGGAGAGCTGGAGGAGGGAATACAACATTTATAGCATACAAGAGCTTCTTCTCACCAAAGAGCAAAAGCAGAGCAGGGAGGGGGGGGTTGTATTCATATCAACGACAAATACGATACCACACAGATACTAGCCCAAAAGCCAAAAAGTAGCTTCAGTAGCTAATTGAGGCTCTATGACGAACTGACTTGCTTGGCGTGAAGTTCGCCTTGTATGTACGAGTTCCGATCGCCGCCCCGAAAGATGTGTGCCCTCAAAGGTGAAGAATGACCATACGAATACGGCCATTAATCGTGAAGAAGGATATTCTGGGGCACGTGGTGCTGGCGATTGAGTGGGCCAGCGTTAATGCCAATTTTTTTAATTTAATTTTTAAGTCCTCCTTTATTGTTTTCAAAGGGTAGATAGTTATATTTCACAAAATCCTGTTTTCAATATAAACAATGCACAATGTAAGGGCACAAAGAACAATTTACCATATAATAGCGCGCAATAGTACCATTGCGTGATATATGTAATAGTAAAGTTTATATTATTATATCACTAGTTCATGGTTCTCAACATTCTCGTCATGCGCCACGAAAACATATTGTTGATTCGGTCAGATCGTGCAACAATTTTTGACGATTTAGTTTAAGTACTGCACAGATTGTTGTTGCGAATATTAAAAAAAGCTGAAAAGTCTACTCAACTGAGAGATTCGTGCGTACATTTTAAAATCTGCTGACGAGTGTCCTTCGAATATAGGTAATAAGTCAAAACTGCTACGCTCTACCTTACATCTCAATGCAGCACGTCGAAGGAATTTAGACTGAACTTCTTCAATTGCATCAATATGTTTCTTTAAATACCATAGGCCGCCCGACTTCACAGCTGTAGATGAATTTGGGAACTGCAAGGCTCTTATAAAGGCGAATATAGAACATTAGACATTCGACAATAAAACAACGAAATATCATATTACATATAAGACTAGCAAATTGAATAATAGTTTGCGTGATGTGAATGTTCAAACCTAGCTCCGGTGTTACCGCTATCCCAAGATCGCGAATGCTATTTACTCTGGGTATATCTTGTCTATCAAGTGTGTAAGTTGGAAGCCGGAAGGTAGCGAGCTGCCAAGGGTTTTGGCGTCCCGCGATAGACGGGCCAAGGGTTTTGGTGCCGTTCGGTACACGGGCAGTGTCGCATTGGCCGACGACGCCAAATCGAACGATCTATAGCACATAGGCACCGTAAGTTCGTAACTCGTCCACGGATGTTTGTCGAGGGTTAGCCTATGCTTGGCCCGTGATGCGGTCGCGTTTTGACAAGTCTTGCCTCTCAAAGGGGCATGCCGCACACATTAATGTGAAACTCGATTGCATCGGAAACCGTGGTAAGCGATGCTCACGTGGACGTCGGGTGTATCCGTGCTTTCGACAAGATAAACGCTCATGCTCTCGTTAGATTTACTCTTGCACCTTTCTTGCTTGTAGCATGATGAAAAAGAAGCGTATTCTTTCGACCAAACTTAGTCGGGTTGATCTGTTAGCTGGAAGAATCAACTCGGACGAACACGTTACAAATTTGTGTTCCCCCAGTTGTTGATGCTGCTGTCTCGAAGGCGGGTGATGCGATATGCAGAATGCCAGCAGGAAATAATCAACCTTTACTGGTTCATTGTCGTACTCCCACGGAACTTTCTGTTAAGAAGATGGCCAACGCTTTCACGGCAAGCAGAGCGCCCGGCAGTTCAGGCAACGGTAGAAATTTCTTCTGCGTGTACATGTTACGGGTCACGTTTTTAAAGCAATCTATCTGCAGTCGATACTTGACTGTGTATGAAATCCATGCAAAGACGCCGCCTGGCCGGATCTGAAATTCGGGCTTTTAGAATCATAGGCATTACGGAATTCTTTGGAGACATTTTCCCACTTCGAACTGGTTGTGTTTTGTTTGCATAAAGAATACTAATATTTAAAGCAAAAGTTTGATGCATGTTCTATTCGAGAATCAATGCCGAACTAAATCCGTCGGAAAGCCTCGTATTTTTATATATTTTTTGAAAGAAGCTTTGATTAAAAAGCTGTCGATGTTTCGTAGCTATAGTAGTCACGGTAAATTCCGTTGCATTCAATGTGAAAATCTGTAGGCTGGGCTTGTGGAATGTGAAAAAACACTTCAGCTTCGCTGACGGCGAGAAGCTTGAATAAAAACGACGTTTGTAGCCTGTAATAAAAGTGGGTCCAAGCCTCATCCGATGCCCAATGAGACGTATTTTGTGTCAACAGTGACAACGATTCTGTTAAGCCTGATAGAGACAACGATTTTGTTAAGTCTGCATCAAACAGTGAAACATTTCCACAAAAATAATGCTACGGGTCCTGAGACACCCATGCAAAACTGTGTGTAACAGGAACAAGCCACGAAGGGTTGCTGCAGAACATTTTAGCATAACGCGAGCCGTCAAACCTCTCCAGACGGATCTGAACGTCGCGAAACTTAGCGGGCAGAGTTTTCACCGTTTCACCACGATGACAGTGCTGCCAGTCTCTCACTGAGCGGCTCGTAGAAGGCTGTTACGTGTGCGTCGTACAATGCCGCAGTCGAGTAGAGTTGGCTGATACGAACGATGATATGTAGTGCGAATGTCCTGACTGACTCTCCTGTACCAGGGCAGAATCGGGGCTGAACCACCCTTGATCAAGAAGAAATTGGCCGCACTTGATGTTCACTCGACGCGTAGCGACAAATTCGAGAGCGCCGACACGACCAATTCGCGTACGGCAGCAGGTGGCGCTTTGCTCGAACAAGTCACGCCCTTGATGCGACGGGATGGTCTTGACTATTACGTGGTGATTTGTTCTCGGACAAGGTTTGCCGATGTGCAGCGACGTCACGCGTGATTTCAGCGAGTACAGCAGTATGCGGTCGCCGGCCGAGGTGTAATGTCCACCACCCTCCTTGACCGGGCGGCGATCGCTACGAGTTCGCCATTTTTTCGCTCAAACAACAGCAAACGTCTTCTGCTTGCTTCGCACTAAAGACTACTTAGAAAAATGAATAAAAACGAGACATTTTGTTAGAAGGAGCTAAAAAAGACAATCCACCTCAAACAGGAAATCACAGCCGAAGGATGCCTACAAGACAAAGTCTGTTGGCGACAAGAAAAACTAGCAAGTCATTAACGACTACACCAGAGGGACAGATCTACAGAGGACACGGTCGCGCTGACAAACTTGACCCAAACATACTCTCGGTATTTAAAAGCCTACCCTCACTAAACGCCAAAGTAAAATTATCAACCTGCACTTTGCTACAGTCGGTGAGCGTCTGAGCTTATCCACCGATCCATCATTGCCTACCAACATACACGTTCAGCGAGCCATTGCGTTATTTTGCACCCACAACTAAGAAATAATTACATACAGAACACCTAAAATTGATGAGGCATCGAAGGAGACGATCACGTAACAAACAACATAATTAAATAACAAAAGATACACTCTTGTATATATAGTGTTTAGGCGTATTATGTAAAAACTAACAAACGCTGTATTTTCACACGGGCTGCTCGCACACAAATACAAAAAATCGACAACTTTCAATTCGTATTCCTATCAAGCGCTATTCGTGGGAATTAATTTCCAAGCGGCTAAAATAACATTTACACGAAGACGACATATTACGAGTTAGCCAGTTCGGATTTAGAAGTGGCAACAGTACAGAATGAGCACTAATGGCATTGCAGGAAACGATAGCTCAATAGGTTGATAAAGAAAACCGACTTGTGGCAGTATTTCTCGATCTTTTGTATGCATTTAACACTTTACCACATTAATGTTTTCTAAGGAAGATTTTAAACATAGGAATCACCACATGAGCATTATACGTAATCGCCACGTACCTTCACTGTAGGAAACAAAATACTCACATAATAGTGAATGGTCAAAGATAGACCTTAGACCTTTTGATGGTCCTAGGGGAGTGTGATCGGGCGATTATAGATATTGTACTGTTTTGAATTTGTTTTCTTGCATGACGGCCAATCAAATACATGTTCGAAGCAGATACTGCATTCGCGGCCGGCTCCGTTTTGAAAAAATTGGGCTGAGGCATGTGGGAAATTGAATAAAAACAAACGGGTTTGTTATTAACCACAGCAAGACGACATTTATACGTTTCGAATTAAAACGCCGTTATGACAGAGCCTTACCCGACTGGCCTGAAAACTAAACTGCATAATAAATTTAAATTAGAATTATGCAAAGCATTCATTGAGTATCATTTTTGGGATATGCACTTGTCGCCATTGGTGGAACCTTGCCTAATGTACTGCAACCGTTGGTCGTCGTGCAAAAAACGGTGCGATTAATCGCCGGGATTAGGCCTGCCATAACTGGGCCAGCTCGACTAATGCGCACACTCAGAATAGTGTGCATCTTTTCGACGGCCTTACTCCCAAAGTGCCCTTCTTTCTTCTGAACGAAGAAGCAACCAGGTGTCAGACTCCAAATAGGAACAGACTGGTACACATCTGTTCAACAAGAGAACAGCGAAATTACCTATTTAATATAGAACACGCACGAACAGAAACAATGCGCTAAACGGGGACTCACTACTTACTGACATGCTTTTTCTCCTCGAGTAGCGGCGGCTCGTGGAGCGTTTGTTATCATATTGCTGCTGTTGTTATATGGTCATGAGGGCACAACTATTGTCTATTAATAAAACAAATAGTCGTCAGACGCTGACACTTTTAAGTGTGTTAAAAAGACTCACGCTTGTTGTTAGTTTTGTTAGCACAAAATAAGCCCACTGGAAGTTAATATTTTGTGTCACAATCCTGGCTTCCTTAGGTATAATTGTGTTTACGCATAATATATCTTTCAGATGTCGATAGTGATTAATAGTATTAGTTCAAAACCGTACACAAGCATTATTACTAGTCGTCCGGCAACAACGTTTATGAAATCAATAAAAACTCAATTATTGTTTGGAAAAACAGAGTTTTGATGTCTAATTCCAAGTTATTTCCGACTACGGTCATCCCTGTCCGATCAGCTGCTTGGATACTCCCGCCCCTTACCAAAACGCATAACCTTTGTCTTGCTCCTTTACGCTTTTGAATTATGTCTGCATTGTTAAGTGCAAGAAGACAAAACCGAGAGGCCGAATAAAAAACGCCCGACGATTGTCAATGAAACCACTGCATCCGTGGTCTTTCCGAGGCTTTCTTTTCTGAGATCTTATTTTGAATCAATGTTAAAGCGTGGCCGATGACTCGTTCCGGGGATCAGCCGGGCATAATGCGAAGTTATTCTTTGGGCAAGCTTTGGTGACTGCAGGCGATGTCCACGATGAAGTATTGAATCCTCTCGTAGTCTTTATCATGTCAGTGAATTGTGTGGCAAAAGACTTTTTAGCAAGAGTGTCCAAAGTTGCACGCTGCGCGAGCAAGTAGGGCAATTTTTTGGTTTCATTTTATTGGTTCTTCTTGTTTGTCTTGAGCTGCCTATAAAACGGCTTCAATTACAAAAGCCGCACGATTTCTGTCTAACATTTGCGCCCGTTTCTAAGAATCCTTGGCTGTTCGACATTACGCGAATCAAGGTTAGTGGTGTTTGCGGGTCGATATCCTTGAAAAGACCGCAGATGATATGACGAGTCGTAGGTGTTTCACCAATACGTTAACACTTTGTATCGGGTAGAATCGCGAGACTCTGGCGAAATCCGGCCGAAGTCAATATTTCGGACAACAGCCCGGAAGCTCGTGATGTTTGAGCATTTACATGTAACATCGAGGTCGGCCGCCAGTAAGATGTTCTTCTGCGGATTGTGGCAAATGCGAATGCCCCCTTTAATGTCATTCTGTTAGGAATAATAATAAAAATAATAAAACGCTTATATACAGTCCGTCTACCAAGTATACGACTGGCATGATTTGGAATGCTTATGACAAATCTTATTGTAATCATCATTTATTAAAATTATGTTTGTTGGGTACATAGTCACATGGTATACTAAAAACAATATCACTGCGAGAGGCTCCTTAGAGAGATCACACGTGGGCAGATTGCCGCCATGATACTTTGTGCAAAATACCCGCACTGAGTACATATACATACATGATGGATGGGGGTCGTGGAAGCCGTGTGGCCCGCACAGGACGTGGTGGAACCCGTGTACCGCAAAATGAGTCACTACGTGGCGGTTTGTGCGGTCTAGGTTCTTTTAGGCGCTGTCTCGCATGGTACCCGTGTCGAAGATGTCCGGGTCGATGTTCGCCATCTTGTCCTCCCATATGCGGATGAATTCCCTGTGGGCGAGAGTCTCCGGCAGGTTGAAGCGTCTTTTCAGATCTTCGATGAGCAGCGGAGTGTCCGCCAGCAGATACACAAGACGGTTCTTGCTCGAGGAGTGCAGGCCCATTACACGCTTGAGGTAAGCCGGTTTGACGCGGTCCAGCATCTCAAGTTGCTGCTGTGAGAGCTGTTTCCAACTGACCTGGTTGCCGCAAGAAGCGACGGGAGCGAGCTTGAGGCAAATCTTATTGTTTAAATTGTATTATGCACTCACCTTCGCATACATGTTTGTTCATGTATGTGAAGACAAACGGATGTTCGTCTTTTGAATGACTTGATGCGAATCCCTTTGTGAAATCTTCTTTAACATGCACTTTAGGCTCTGCTGAATGTGTGACTCGCATGTACCGATAAACTTGCATCAAAGATAAAAAAAAGTAGTCTCCAGCAACATTTGGATTTCAATACATCATATACGCACACTGAACAACATGCCGTCGGCCAGATATCTGGCTAATTCGGGCTTAAAGTTTTAAAACTTCTTGATAACGACTTTATACGTTAGAAATGGTATTGTTATTGGTTGGCACGAGCTGCATGACATAAATTCACATACGCTACGATAGACACATATTTATTTGGATATTGCATTCACGTCGTTGTATTAGTGCGTACCTTGCGTGATATTCCTCTATTAAATCCTGGATCACTCGTATGAATTGCATCGCGGGAAGCAATTTGTGCATAGTAATTTACTAAACGGTGCATGAGATAAGTATGGTGCATCCTACACATGAAATCTTCGTCTTTTGCTAAACTGGTGGTGTAGCCTCAATATACATGCAGTGATTTTATTTTGATATAATGTTTATATATTTGTATCCATTGTTCTCAAGTTCTACGGACAGTGCACAAATATGCCAGTTAGTTCATCCTAAAGGGCGGTCCACTTCTAAACTAAATTAAAGTTTTTATAATATTTGCCACTTTTCCATTTAAAATGTTTATGCATTATTTATACATTTTTTAAATTTTCCAATGCCTTAAAGTCATTTGAAACTCATTAAAATAAGTAAAACGCCTACCTTTACTATTTACATGTTTTGACGTTATCTGCGTGAACTTTGATCTCGATCAAATGACGTAGCGTAGATTTCAGGAGTGAGTGTGTACGTGCAGCGTACTATTAATCATTATTTATTATTTTTTTAGATTAATAAAAAGTCTTGTTTTAAATTGTGCGCTATCCTCAATTCCCTATGAACTTACCTTCAGTAGACCGATGGCTTGACATGTTAAGATATCTAAGGTTGGTTTCCCTAACAGCTTTGTGGCAGCATGGTCGTAGAATTTCATCTGTATTGGGTATCATCTATTCTCAATTAGAATCACTTAACGAACGTTCGATTAACAATAGGGATTTAACCGGCGACACCCCGGTAGTTGACAACCATTACTAGCAAACCAGCTTCATAGACCTCGCTGCCACTTATGTACATGGGTTGTGCTGGTCGTACACAAGCGTAAAGACTATAATCATACAACCTTTCAGAGTACGCGGTGTTTCAAAAAAAACTATTTTCCACAGTGTGGTCGATTGCAAAGATCTAGTCATATCTAAAAGGTATTGACATGAATTCTCCTTCTTCCTTTAAAGGTCTACATTTACCATACCTTGTTACTACGGAGCTGTTGTGATATTTTTCTGCTACGGATCTATCAAGTTCGATGTTTTCCTCAGCACAGTCACACTTTTATATTTGCGGCAAGCTTGGAAGTTCCAATCAGTGTGCGGCTGGACACAGCCAACAGGACGCCATTGCCACGGTCTTCTATCGGATTGAGTTTAGACGACACTAAGCTATACCGTTAAGGCGGCCAGACAAGAGTTATTAATAAGTGATCGTGAGGATTTGTTCGCCACGTGACTTTTGCACGTACAAGGCATTGCTTTTCATATCCCGCCGTGTCTTTCTCTCCTCATCCTTGTTCATCCGCAGAGGCGGACAGGCTTAAAATCATACTTCGGAAGTTTTTCTCACGCAACACAATATTTAAATATGATTGGAAAGTAATGCAATTCAAGTTATGATTTGTATTGTTTATTGTATTGTATGAAATGTATAATTTATTTACCAATATATGTTTGATGCAATATGTGCTACAGCTCTCATATACCACTTTAATCAGCGATATTGCTTTTGTACACTGTTGAGAATGATACGGATTACACGATTTTCCACGTAGCTTGCATTCACTCGGTCGACATTTCATGAAACCCATTTCGTGCATATATCTTTATGAGTGTATCTAGTCTCATGAAAACGTCAATCAACGTTCGTTCAACAAAATGATTCTCGAAGGCCTCTGTTTTCGGTGAAGCATAAGTTGTTCTGAGATCCCCCACAAAGAGTGGTGTCGGGGCCAACAGATAGACCAGCCGGTTGAGCCCGGTGGCGGGGTGGCTTAAGTCAGCGCCTCGCAACCGGAGGAGACACATAGGTGCGCGGGTACGAGCCCCACCGTTGCACATTTGTATTTATGGGGGTCCGTCTATGAAGCAATGTAAAAAACAGTTTTGTGGACGTTAAATCTTGGTTGAGGGTCAGCCCGAAAACGTTAGATAGTTAAGCCGGTTGCGGCTAGTGCGGTGGACTACTAGCAGGCTTTGATTTGGCAAGCACTTATAGATTTGCTATAGATTTGCTTTCGATAGGTAGGGCCATATGACCTGTGTGTCGTAAGCAGCGGTAGATGCAATCTTTAAATTAAAAGCATTTCAAGTTACATAAAGTAATTTTAAAGTATGGAGAAACTAAAATTGCTTGGAATGGCTGCATTTGCGTGCTACTCTTGGCAAGCAGAAAGCCGTTTGTTGGGAGGTTTAGGGAAATGCATACGCACATGCGACACTGGCATTTTAGTAGTAAGTAGTGTAAGACTCACGAACTCAGACTTACACCCAAGCAGAAAGCCTAGTAATAACTGTCAAAAATTAATATATATACAGGGTGTTTCAGGAATATTTAAAGTGCGATATGTGGAATTGTAGAGCTCGTTAAGACAGATGTTTTTGGAATGGAACATAGTCTCTGAGAAGTCTTGTTTCGGAGTGAGAGTGAAATTACTACAATTTGTGACACTGGTGCTTTTGCTCGACATAGGAGCACAAAATGTACAATAACGAGGCAATTAGTCCCTCTATACAGAAACTAATCAGCACACCTAAGCACACCATCGTGTTCTTGAGAAAATTCTGCTGCAGAAGATGCGACATGGCCGCTTAGAAAAGAACTCGCCAAAAATGAAGTAGTTTGTTAGCTTTCACGCCAAATACCTCAAAATCATTATCCTACGACCACTCAGCGCTCAAAACTAACACATTCAGGCAAATGCTCGTTTCAGGACGATTTTGGTACCAAATATATGTCAATGCGAGTTGTGGTTGCGGAGTAATTACGATTTTTCGTAGGGCATGTCCAGATTAAGTGCATGTAAAATTACTGTGTGGCGATGTTCACTACCGCCGACGTGTCGCGCGACAGTCGCAGCGCGTCATTTTTCATGCACTTAATCTCGACACGTTCGCTCTAAATAACACAATTGCTTTACATAAACGAATATACACATTTGCATGTTTACAAATACAGATTTTGATTTGAATATGTCTCTAAAATGTGCCAAAAATGTGAGCTCCATTGACTAATTAATACACGAAGGTGCCGCGCGACACTTGCGGTAGGCAAAGCTGCTCTGTTAACCTGATAGTCCAGACCGGGAGGGCCATGTTTCAAAACAACCTCCATCCCATTATCACTACACCAGCTGCTGACACCGTCGACAGCGGAGATGAATTCAGTAAAGTGTATACTTTAAGATCGACAGCGTATTTGACACACAACAGAATACAACATTTTATGTCTAACAAAAATACTGTGTACAGCAATGGAGAGACGCAACTCCCTTGTAGGATAAATTATTCTTATAATTAACTATTACGCTATGTAGGTGCACATAGTGCTGTTCGAAATAGGCAAGAGATATTTGCTTCGGAGCTGAATTCTGTTGACCACCAAATATGCGGCACTTTCTGCGTTGGTATGATAAAGGCCATGATATAATTCGCGCTTAAAGTAGCATCCATAGCTGTCTACGGCACCCAAGTAATGTGGAGACATCTGAAGGCTTCGTACTGAATCCGTGTCGCTCCAGCGAGAATTTTTGAAAACCGTTTGTACGATGTGTGTCATATAAATTATGTTCTTATTTACATACCCAAAGAGGGCGCGCTTTGATAACTAACTAAAAACAAAGCAAATGCTTGGACTTTCATGAGAAGACCGCAGGAGTAAACGCAGAACAGCTCTTTGAATAATCGTTGAATGTTTGTAGTTCTGATCTTTCACGCCATCCTGAGCCATATTTGTATACAATGCGACACTGCATACTTATTATGCAAAATAACCGACAACTTGTAATACATTAATATATTTTTCTTAATATCGTTTTACTGGACATTGCACAAACAGTGTATACAATATCCAACTTGTTTATTGTGAGAAGCAGAAACAAGGCATGGTTGCAACGTTCTGTAAACAACGCCATTATACTTAATTCAGAAGATTGTCGCCTGCTTAGAACGAATGTCGCGGTACTGTTTTTGACAAACACCGTAAGTACTTTCAATACCACGGAACCGCCAATTCCCTTCAGAGCAGAACCTGTATTTGTTGACCTTGCGCATTCGTTACACCCGCTATACCTGCAGGTGGAACATTTATGATGTACGAATATCATACATGAACTATGATGGTTTAACGCAAAAGCTAGTGAAGTCGCTTTGATTAGCTTATTGTCAACGCCGTGACAAAGATTTGCCGTTCTAAACTGGACAATTCGGCGGTGCGTTCTGCGGAGTAAGGCAAACTGGAGACGGTCGACCTAAGCACCTAGCCAGGTATCCGGACATTGAAGTCGGTTTCACTGAATTTTAAGTGTGGTTTTCTAGGATATATATACATATATATGCATGGCTGTTTGACCCCCGAATAGGATAGTCACACTTTTCTTTATAGAAGTTTGGACTCTTTCTCTTAATTCTTAACCCTGTTCTGCTTCAGTTGCGTACGAGCGATGAAACTTCGTTCTTTCCTTTGCGACTAGACTCTCGCCACTGTGGCGAGAGAGCGGTATTATGCTTCCGAACGACAAAAATAATAACTTAATAAAAATAAATAGACATTTAATTAGATGCGAAAAACTCATGTGGGTGTCCCACTAAACGGTTACAATAAGATACCTAATATGTGTATTTTTTAGATATATCTACAACAAACCACGCGCAGTTTATTACTGAATCGGGGCAAGGATGCTGCTGACCGAACGTTAAAGGCAGCGCACTGTGATGGGACATCAAGTTTTTAGCGAAGAGTGTGAAATAAAGCGGGATGTGACAGAATACAACGCTCCAAAATGTTGTAATATGACGTTCCAGGGTTATATACTTATACGGTAGGCTCTATGGGGATTTAGCCGATGTATGTGTTCTGATAGCACTCTTTACTTATATATATATATATATATATATATATATATATATATATATAATATATATATATATTGCAGGCGGATCTTTTTGGCTACCAAAGGGCTACTGTTTTGCCGAACCTCATAATCATTGGCATATGCGAGAAACAAATGTTCTTTTTACCTTAGGAAAGATCATTTTAAAAGTGTGCGTAGCGGCGAGACATCAAAACGGCGGCTCCTTGCGCCGGAGTTGCCCGTCGTCTCCTCTACTCGGTCCCGTCGGTGCACAATAAGCGTGAGTAGAAGCCGAAGTGTAATTCTGGACTACATTCGTCTAAAACAAAAGCACAACGCGAGGACGCTGCACGTTACCAACCCCTTTATTGGCTAAATTAGTACACGATAATTACGTCATGGGCTTGCAGTTGTGGTTAGAACGAATGCAGGTAGTGCAATACGGCCGTTCTTCTTTGGTACATACTCTTTTCTACGATACATTCTCTCTCTATCTATATTACTGACATTCGTACAGAAGGCTCTTTCGTCGGCAGTACATGTGTCAACGCACCGCAACTAAGTGCCATAACTACTGAACGCTTGTCTGTTTGAAATGTAACATAGGCAAACGTTCCATGCAGAGGCAGTGCTGTAGAATTATTCTGATTTTGTCGCATCTCGGACGTCGTAAGAAAAACATGCGTATGAGTTAGAGTCACTGGATAACCAAGAAACGTGCAAAGCGGCCACACTGCGAGGAGAACGTCTACTTTTTACTAAGAACTAGCCAGCCAATGCTGATTGCCAACTAACCTATGTCTAGAGAGCTGTCTCAAAACGCGCAGTTCGGGTTTCTTCATTTCTCACTTGTTTCTTTCTTTGTCTATTTTTTATTCATCGCGGCCGTGTAGAGAGACGACCGTTTTACTTGGCGTGGTAGCCAACAACCAGATATCAGAAATCATTTTTTCGGGCCTCCATGCTAGGCACGCAGCGACTAAGCAGAGTCTTCTACATAAAAACTATTCAAATAATGCACCTTTCTGCATTGGTTAAACTCATAAAGAACGTCGTCTCAATCTTAGTGAAATAAATATAATTGAATAAAGAACGTCGTCGGGCTTAGCCCGGTTGGATAATGTTTGAAAGCGGCAGAGATCTCTAAACAGTCTTTGCTGTAAAATGTTGTAAGTGCGGATTCAGCGTCGGTTCGCTACGGCCGCTGTACAGGGAATCAGTGTCTCATCTTGCACTTTGCGACTGCAAGGGCGCAAACTTGTTTACTTCAAAACAACAGCAATCGTTGATGAAAAGCTAGGGCAAATCACATCCGCATATATTGTGTTAGCCTATGTGCTATAAATAACATATTGCTTAACAGGTTAAATGAAATAAATGCACATTTGAATGCACATTTAACGACTTTAAAACAAAATAGCTTCAACGAATGTGTTTAGTGTCAGCTTTTTCGACGACAACTGAGATCATACTCACGACTGGTACCTGCCAACATAATAATCAGGCCAATCTGGTTCAGGCATCTGTAAGTACCCGCATATTCTAAATGACCAAGCCGTCATATGGATATGTCTCTTCAACCATCCCGATTGATTTGGATGTATATAATTGCTTAGGCATTCGACACGATCTTCCTCCCTCTTTATCAAGGGTCAGCTTTGCTACACAGATTGCTCTGGAATCTGCCAGCAGTTTTTGTGTCGATATTTCGGTTGTTTTATTGGGCTTCTGCAATCTATTCTTGCTTGCAAAGCTAAAATAGCGCAAGCGGTAAGAAACGTATATTTAAGATGCAAAGATTCTGTTAGAGCAATGACCGCAGTTTACGCTTGATCATTCCAAAATTACGAGCTTCCATTTACATCCGGGCAATCTATACGAAAACAAATCCGACATCGGAGGCAACTTGTTTAACACAGAGCCGCAACAATACAGAAACGCAATGATCGTCAATCGCCTTCACGATGCAGTTCGGATGGACTGACATGTACAGAACAAACGCGCAGAGCCGCCGTCAAACAGTGTAAGTCACGAAGCTGCACGAGGCGATCAGGTCATTGCCGCATTACCGTTAAAGGACCGAGACTGCTTACACGTTACTCATCGACTTTACTCATCAACTGCTCGAGGTTCAGTATTTAGGAGACTGATCTCTTTGTCATAGAGTTGTTGAGACAAATGAAACTGAAAACTGCTAGCAATGTTACCGGTGATGGTGGTGTTGGCGGTGGCGCGGACTTGTCAAAACCGTGCTAATTAGATACGTTGCTACTAAAGTAAAGTAAAAAGTATATTTTTCGGGCTAACCCTCAGCTAAGATTTAACGTCCACGGGTTTGCTTTTCGCATTGCTTCACAGACGGACCCCCACAAATACAAATGTGCAACGGTGGGGCTCGATGCACAGATACGTTGCTACTGCTGCTGTTGCTGCTAGGTGCATTCATGACGTACGGAAGGCAAGGGAGGTAGGGCCGTAGCGCAAGCTGAACGCGACGAACGCAGCAAGTGAGCCCTGCCCGGTAAAACACGACGCAAAGGGGTAGCGGCCCATTATGCAGCGGCGTTATCTGTGCGACTCTGAGCAGCCTTCGTTTGCATTATATTATCGTGGCCGGCCAGATACTGGCAGGCCGGAGACGACTGCCTGCACCAACAGCCCAGGCAGCATCACATAAGCTCGTTTCAGTCTGGCAATGTGCAACTTGGCTCTCTTCCTTCTCCGCACTCACCGTCGTCATCATCAATCATCACCCCCCACGGATCATCATCATCATCGTCATCATTCCACACGGCCTTTACGAACAGCCGCCTGAACGAATATTCTCGATCGAACTCGCTGCGCTGCGTTTACCTCGCTGTGTGCGCCTCTTAGAGCTTGCTTCATAGGCCAGCTATAGTAGTGGTTGTAGTTATACTATCAGCAGTCGTGGGGAGGTTTAGAGTTGGAGCTGTAGCAGTAGTCGCAGTCGCCGTTTGGCCTGCAGGCCTACCAGCATACATAGCAGGCAGCAAAGTTTCCCGGCAGGCAAGCCGCCTACATCCGCCGGCCGCCTCCCGGCAACGACGGCCATAAGGCGCCGCATTTCCTCTATAATCACCCCCCGGGCTTCAGGCATCATCACCAGTGCGTCATCAGCATCAGACTTATCACCATCATCAGCGTCACCATGTCCGCCACTGCCACTTTCGCTCTCGGAATCGTCGTTGCCCGTTGCCAACGACGACCGTTGCCCATACACAGACAACAGACAGCACCCATTGTGTGTTTAGTCGGGCGACGCGGCGCCACCCCCGGCGCAGTCGGGGGGTACTCGCTCCTTTCCGGCACCCCTTCAATACACGCCACATGTAGCTAGCGCAGCCCAATGTAGCCAGCAGCCACTGAAAGTGTTGTCTTCAGTGGCCTTCGGAAGACGAACGAACGAACGCACGAAGAGTTTGTGACTGACTCTGGCTCGATCTCCGGACCGCCTGGCCGCTGCTTGCCCGTATTCAGACACAACAAAGCAAGACGACCAGCAGGCAAGCAGAGAGGTAAGGCAAAACGACAGGATGCAGGATGAATCCAGGAGCTTTCCTGCCGACGCTGTTCCTGCCATGACCAGGACCACTGAGGATAGGATGGGAGCAGCTAGAGAGCGAGAGAGGGAGAGAGAGATATAGCAAGGGAGAAAGGTAGAGAGAGGGGTGCGCAAGCGAAGGAAGGATCAGACCGAAGGAAAATGCAAGGGTGGGCTTGAGAAAGGTGTAGGGGAGATAGATTGAGGGAAATTGAGAAAAGTATAGCAGAACATGGGGAGGAGAAGGAGGAAGGGAAATTATTGTGGATTGAGGTTTTCTCCGCCGCTGCCCGTGCTTGCGATACTACTCGCTTAGTGGCAGCAGTGAAAGTAGGAGAGGAGAGCTAGCCTCAGAGTGCCGCGCGTTGTGGGTTAAAGAGGGCTGGGTAGGGGGGAGTAGAGTGCCCGCCCCGTCTGTCTGTGTCTCGCAGCGGGCCAGTGGCAGTGTACGAATCGGCGGGACGGATATGTGGCATATGCCCGCTTTTCTGCAACTATGCACTGCTGCTAAAATTTGGTTCCTTCGAGCCTGGCCAGCTAGACAGCCAGCCAGCCAACTAAGCTTCTAAGATCGGTAGCGGTAGCAGCAGCGACGTGATTGTCGTCCGTGGCGTTAGACCACCATCGCAAGCACGAGCACGACCACGCACCCCATCAACCAACCGGCCCTATTCCCCATCGCCCACGACAATGATGATGATGTGCGTCTTCTTCCCTACGATCTGCTTCCAATCCAGCAGGCCAGCCCTTCTTAGTCTAGCAACGACAGCCTTCATTCCCGCCGTTCGCAGCAGCAGCACCAGCAGTACTGCCGTTACACACAAGATGTAGACGAAAACGTGCTGGTCTAAGAACGGCTGGTTAAGAGAGATCGAGAAATGGGGGAGAGAGGGAGATATAGTGTCTCTGCGTGGGGGTGTCTGGGTATGTGAACGAGACCGTCCGAGAGAGAGAGATAGGTTCCTTTCTCTATACGCTTTTACCCGGGCGGCCTACTCACTCTGCGACAATAACGACGACGACGAAATTGAAGACGACGCCTAGGCTCCGCCTATGGTGCCGCCTCCGGCGGGCGCAGCATTGTGTTGGGCTCTTTCGGCCCGGCTCGGCGTCTAATTGGCCAGCGTCGGCGAATGTCCCACCTCCATTGTGGGATGGAACCAAAAAGAGCACTCGCGTACTTGCGACTGCTCGTTCATCGGACAGCTAGCTGTTCGCTGCGAGACAACAGTCAAGAGAGAGAGAGAGAGCGAGCGCGATAGATGTAGGTAAGAGGCCTTTTCCCTGCCGTTGTATGCGAGCGTCCTTAGGGTTAGGGTTACGCACGCGCCGCGCGACAGGGGCAGAATGATCACACATACCTGACATGAGACAGACAGAGAGAGAGACACTCGGCTATATAGCACACGATAGTAGAAAACCCTCCAGTAAAGGTGTAGGGTAAACCCAACAGAGGACAACACAGACTCGACAATAGGATAGGGCACACTCATCGGCAGGACAGCAGTGACAGCCAAAGGGAAAGTGTGCTACAGGAGCGGCGGGAGGGGAATCGATGCTGCGCGAATAAACAGATGCTGCGGCCTCGAAAGCCAGCGTTCGTCGTTCTATCTCGGTCTTCGCGCACTTTTGTCGGGGGTTCACTGGAGAGCACCCAATGTGCACGTCCAGCAAATGCAGCAGAGCGGCAGCGGCAGCAGCAGTGGCGGAGCCAGCGACGGAAACGGCGAAACCGCCGGGGCAGCACCGGTAAAGGTGCATTTGGTACTACAACGGTAGGTAGCTACAAACATAGCCCCCTCCCACGCGACTCCCGGCAGCCCCATCCTCCACCCCAACTATTCCTTCTACTACTGCGAGAGCTACATTGAAGACGACGAAGACGACGACGACAACAACCACAACAACAGCAACAGCAACAACGACAACTACCCCACCTATTTCATCGCAGAGTCGTCATTTCGCTCTGATCCTCTCCCAACGCTGGCAGTCTTGCACAGTCTGGCGTACGGCAAGCGTGCAATACAACAATAGAACAGCACTAGACTCTAAACATCTAACGCACAAACGCGCTCTGTTCCGCTGAGTTTCCCGTCAGTCAGTCAATCGGTCAGTCTTTCTGTTTGGCCGAGCGTTGTCATTCATTCGATTAGACAAGACGACGCTTAGTTTAGTCCCACCGGTCCACGCTTGTTTCCCGTGTCCCTGGCGCGATTTTCCTGACGCTTTTCTTCGTCACTTGCGTTGTCGCCACCGTCACCACACATGACCGTCATCACTGAGAGTACCCTTAGCACTCTCGGACATCTTAGACTTCCTTCTCCTTCCCTTCTCTCTTCTTTTCTTTCTTGCTTTCTTTCTCTCTCTTAGTCTCTGTCTGTCTCTTTAAAAGAGCTGACCAAACGAGTTCACACAACACTGTACATGGTGGACGATTGACTGAAAACGCTGTGAGTGAACACCAACAAAACAACGTCTGAAACAGCAACAACAGCAACATTAGCATCAGCTGCAAACCGGTGATACTGCGCAACGCTATCGATCCAAAACCAGGACGCGACACGACGGCAAGGTAAAGGTAAGCAAGCGGTTTCTGTTTCTGCAGGTATTGTTTGGTTTACTACGCTGGTAGTTGACGTGTGTGTGTGTTTGCGTCGAACGCCTCGTGTCAAACGCCTCATGAACAGCCTTTGCAGCGCTAGCGATAAGGGAGCGACGAAATCAATCCCTGAATTTTGAAGTGTGACGTTCGTAACAGCAGCAGTGTGATCACGCGATCCGCGACGGAATCTCGCGGGCAGGCGAACGAATGGCCGCGGTGCTATAGCTTGCACCGCAGGTGGCTTGGCTTGTGCCTGGCCGCGCCATGTAAGGCATCCTGCAGCCTGTGCATCATCAAATCAAGCCTTTTAAACCAATCAACGTGTTAGTTCCGCTGGTGATGGATTGGGCATCGTTTCACACGCTTGGGCATAAACAAACTATCATAGCCATTTTTCACATGGCTGGTATTTATAGCTATTAAAGTTTTCGGGCTGACCCTCAGCCAAGATTTAACGTCCACGGAACTGTTTTTCACATTGCCTCATAGACGGACCCCCATAAATACAAATGTGCAACGGTGGGGCTCGAACCCGCGCACCTATGTGTCTCCTCCGGTTGCGAGGCGCAGATTTAAGCCACCACGCCACCGGGCTCGACTGGTATTTATAGCTGGCCAGTATCTATGCTAGTATAAAGTCGCAAAATGCTTAACCGTTTGAAACAGAACAATATGTTTAATATGAACAGCAGGTGTAAATTTACTAGAGTAAAATCGCTCTTATGGCCAACCATATTAGCCTGGTGTGTCCCCTAGACCAACTTCTTCGTTGGCAGGCCAACTGCAAATGATATGTATACCACATTTTTGAGCTGCTGTTCTTCTGATTGGACGAGTTCACAATTCTGGTTGAACTCTGCGATACTTCAAAAATTATACTGAGACTTGCGGAATCCCTTTAGAACGTAAACTTATCCGTTGCAGACACATCCTTGAAATATCACTAATGAAAACGCTTAAATGCATTGAATAGTAACCGAACCTAGATATGGCATTATGTGTTCTCAATCATATTTTCGTTATGTCAGTAAACGGCTAATTTTCCCTACTCACCCTTAAATAGCTCCTAGCTATCACTCTCCCTCCAAATACTAAGTTTCTACATTTCACGGTGTACCAGGAAGCGCATGCACTTCATTGATGCAAAACATGTGTAACATTTCTGATTATGATGATTGGGTCCTTTTTTTACAGTTTGATTATATACTCAATACTTCAGAACCCAAAGCCGAAGTCTAGCCTCATCTTAAAGAAAACATACGATATAATTCAAATATTTTGCGTTGTTTTCTTCATATAATGCTTCTAAAGGTGAAGCGACCAGATTAGTCAACCGTATCCTATATTTTCTTGTAGTGTCTCAGGTCGGATGCTAATCTCTTTTTCTAAATACTTTTTTTTTGTTTTAGACATAAATATGTAGTTACCGCCGGAAGTCAAATATATTGATCAAACGTTGTGCGGTTCGAAATAGTAGCGCACTTGACTTTGCTCACTTATGCACTTACTTATACGCACTGTTTATACACACACCTTAGAGATGTAACATAAACATATAACCTCTTATTATGTTTTTGATCTACATATTAGCGAAGTGCTGTAATCCTTATCGTGTTTTTTCTTTGTAAACGCAATTTTTCATTGCTTCGTCCTACTCTAGGCTCTGAAGTGTGGATGAATATCTTGTTCTTTCCAAACTCATGTCTTGCATTTCCTACTATTGAAAAAATACAACAAAACCACGGTATGCAAACACAAAAGGTGCAACTACACTGGAATTTGTTTGAATAGGCTTTAACAATTAATCACAAAGCCTGCGCTCCAATTCTTCGAGATAATAGGACTGTGGCCCATACGAAGCATACTAACGGCTTGTTTTCCTGGCGGACGGCCACGCGGGCACACAGAAATCGAAGCTGTTGTAATCTATTTAATCTATTTAAAAATTAAAAAGAAACCTTTCGTCGGATATGTACATGTATGCTCTATTGCGTGTCCAAAGTACTTTTGTACAATATATGTGTATGAAACACGCTAAACGATTGTGAGACGGCAGACCAATTAGCTGGCGCGCAATGAGCGCTCTCTTCATTCTATATAATACTGTGCTTAAACAGTTGCTGTACTTTTGTTAGAATTTGGCGAGTTTTATTTATTCTTCAACAATTAAATTGCCCATTTAAGATGGTATCAATCGGCAACAATATGCAAGCGTCATACTATCTTTCACTGATCGAAGCATGATTTAAAATTAGTTTCTGCTAGCGTCTTGGACACCTTCTGCGAATTTTCATTGATTTCATATACATATTGTAGGGGATACAGGAAGCCAGACCCGAGGAATACGTGAGTGAAGGAAGAGCGAATTTTTTTGTGAAAATTATTTGAACCTCAAACCTGAATAGTGGGCCATGCCGCTGTTGTACAGAATTTCGCAATTATTTTTAAGCGTTCTGGTTTCTTTATTTGGATTGCCGTACGCAGTCTTGGGCCATAACAGCACCCCATAAGAACTGTAGAGTTATGTACCACATTTTCATGTATAAGCAACAAAGAGGATTCTCAGAGAGCACATCATTACTGGTGTATTTACGCTCGCCTTAAATCGACGACACTACTAAAAAAACTGTGACTCAAGTCATACTGTAGTGGTCGAAAGCGTTTTGAAACAGTTTGCACTAGTTTAGTGCCATATTAATTGTTGCCGATGGGTCTTATAAATTTGTTTCTCGTGCGCGTAATAGGAAAGCGTGTCACTCAATTGTTTTCAAACATGAAACTCGTCTAGAACAGCACTAAAAACCTGGCACAGACAGGTTTTTAGTGTTGTTCTAGATTATTTCTCTACATTCAAATACGGGTACTTCTTAAACACACCAGTCATTTGTATGTAACCGCTGTTAGAAGCTACAGATCGACGGCAAATAACTAACAATCAGAGTTTTTCTATAAAAAGAGGTTCCTACGAATTAGGGAGCTCTAAGTAAGTTTCAGTTTCGTCAACAGTCAGGTTGTGCGTACGCCGATTAAGCCATACGCCAGATGAACGAAAGCTAGTTTATGTAACCGGATGTCGCCACTGTTTTCGCTGCATTCTACCGCAAGTTATTGGAGCGATTATCGAAGAAGTGTGTAAACACTTGCTGTCTGACTTATGTTTGACACTTGCAGTTCAATTTAGCATTTTTGTTTCTTTTGATCAAATCTTCTAGATAGAATGTCAGTGGCAACCTGCTGGGGCGTCTTTTTTGGGGGGTAAGAGTGTGAGACTCAGCCACCAAACAGCAAGTCTCACCAGCAAGCCTTGGCGCTTGGCAAGAGTCGAGCCGTAGACTTAAGGCAATACCCACTAAAACCTTACATATATGCACGACGGTGCCTACATATATGTATCCCCCTTATGATGCCCCTCCAGCCTGTGGGATCCTTGACACAGAAGAGTATCTACGCACAAGCGGCGGGGAAGTCTCGTAAGCTTTAAATCATTATGTCCTGCTTGTCGAGTCGCGTGGTGCAAGCGATTCTTTTACGCTTTCTACCAGTCTTCTTCTTCCGGCATCTTTCTTTGCCTTCATAATACGTTGAGTAGACTTTGCAGCCGCGTTCCAGTTGTTGACCAACGTGAGCATGCATGCGAGTAGCTCTCCCAGAGTCTCCTTTCTGGGCATGCCTCGTCTGGTTTCGGTCCATGCGGCGCATCTCAGGAGCGTATGTTCCGGAGAGTCCATCTCCTCGCAATACAGACATTGCGTTGAGTCAACCTTTCCTATCCGGTTTTATTTACACCTGGAAATTGCCATGACCCGTGAAAACCTAAGTCAGGTGGTAAGTAAGACGACCCCCGGGACGATTCATCCATGGGCATTCAACATAGGATGTTCGGAATAAAGTTCCTCACAGGCGCTCCTGGTTGTCCGTCCGGGATACCGTCTCACTCCTTCTGCCACCGATCGAGTGTTACCTCGCGTTCTTCTTCGAGTTTCTTAGCTGGGGCATTCCACAGGCGCCGAAGCTCGGCTGCCTTTAGGTCCCAGGGTACTGTCTCTATCAGTACGAGCAAGGCCGCCGTACTGATGATGCGATACCCTCAAATTGGAGAGTCTGCGAAACGCGTTCTGTACCCCGGAAAATAGCTTTATATATTATGTAGCTAATTGAGGTTCCTAAAAATGGTATGAACAATACTCAATGAATCGTCTACGATACAGGTAATGTGATTATCGAAGTTAAGGTCAGGCAAAACGTAAATTTCTAGAAACACGCGTGTAAATAAAAATTAGTAGCACCTTGTGGTTTACTTTATCGTCAAAGTCAACAGTATCATATTTATGTGCAGCATATTTGTTAGATGAGAGAGCATGTCACTTTTTTAAAGCACCAGCGCGTGGCGTCATCGACTTCTGATTGTAATATATTGTAAATTGAGAATCTTTTGAAAAGGCGGTAAGGTAAAGCTTTAGGTCATCTGAATATTTAATGTATCTGATACTAGAAAACAAATAATCATTCTATCCATTACAGTGCGCGGCTATGTAGACCTAATTGTTCACGTTTACGAAGCAAGACTACAACCCAAACCTCGGTCGTTTCTTGGATAAATATCAACCAATGGAGGTGATTCCATGTTGTGCTGCTGTGTCGTGGTTTATTATTATTAGTAGTATATATAATATAATATTATTAGTTGTATATATAATAACTACTATTATTATTAGTAGTATATATATACAGGTATATATATAACCCCTAAAGAGGTTATTTAGACGAGGTGAAGCAAGTTAGCTAGAATATTTTCAAGGATCGCGTATGTTATGGATAATTGCGAGATCAGTCGATAGTTTTCGGCATTGTCTTTAGACCTCTCTCGTGTACAGGAGTGAAGTCTAACGAGGTTAGATACTGATCCTTCTTTATAAGGTCTTTGGAAGACTAGGCTCAGTGGATCGGCTAGGATTGTGCTACAAATGTGCAAATAATTTAAAGTGTATGCATATGCTATTTTCTGGAGTAACGGAGGTGGTAGGTTTTGAGTTAGAGACAGGAGAATAGATTTAGTACTCAAAAATGTTACATGCATGATGTCCTTATATGAGCTGGTAACGGTATATTTTGCTTGCACCAAAAACACATGCCCAAACCTGCTTCGGTTTAGATGATTGGCACGAACGCAACGTCAATAATTGCTTCTAGGAACAGAACGTTCCCCTTAGGGCGTCCCTTTGGGCAGGACATGTGGTATGGATAACAGGATCGTGTACGTCCACCGGCTGCAAACCTGAGTAAGGAAAACTGTCCTTTATTATTCAGCGCCATGGTTAGACCCACTGCCTATCACAGTCTCAAATTGAAGCTATACTTAACAAAAACATATTTTCGGAGATCATGACTGTATGATGGCTACAGATGTCTAGCACATTCTGCAAGTTCATCTCAACAGCAGAATCAGCTCATCCATTTGACACTTAGTGGTGACGGTAATACCAACGGATGCCTGCGGAATAAAAACGGATGCCTAACAGGGCAAACCCCGAAAAACCCGCTGATATGCCCAAGAATGCCGGTCTTCAAGACACTGTATGATTCAGACGTATATCCTAGCAACGGGTGGTCCGGAATTGACCTTTCTGTATTCGGACGCGAGTTGGCTTCATAACGAGGCGGCGCGGAAAGCTAAACTGGAGCAAGAGATAAAAGCACAAAACAAGCTTCTCAGAGAGTCCGAGCTTCATCATGCGTACAAATGGTTACGCTCCGACACGCGCTCACACCCTGTTGGGTAATACCTGAAAGGGTTGATAGTCATTTTCGACTCGTATTTGCCAACTTTTCTACGGCCCACATGTATGCCTCGACGTACGCCTCCGTATGGACAACCAATGAGCAACCGAGGCCCGTCTCTCACACCTCATTGTACCGTGGCATAGCAAAGAAAAGCGCTATTTACAAAGTTATATCCGCATTGATAGCGCGTCGGTTTTTCTGCTCACAGATGATTTCTGGAAGAAATGTGCTTATTCGAGCAAGAAGTTTTTGGAAGAAATGTGCTTGTTTTTGAAGAAAAGTGCGTGTTCGAGCGCGCAGCAACGCGTTTTTAGGCGAAGGAGATCGACAATTTTGATTTCCGACCTGCGCAGTTTTTCTTAACAGCATGGTTCAAATAGGTCTCCGAGGTAAACATAACTTTTCCTTTGCTGTCTTCGTAGACTTTAAGACAGCTTTCGATACAGCGACTCGGACACGTCGTGTGGTGTTTGAACGGTAATACTACAGTTATTACAAGCTCTGCTAAAGGGAGGATCTTGTCGACTATCGACGATGGGGTAACTGAACACACTGCTACTATTCGCCCTATTGGTAAGCGATCTGCCAAACTAAATCAGAATCTAGCGCAATTAAATTCTGCCGTACAGGCAAGCTGGCCAAAAAGATGAATTTCGCTTGATTTCAGCACCAATCGAATATGTTCAGCATTTTTACAGCATATCTTGGAGTAGTCTTCTCAAGGCAAGAATCCAATTTTACCAAGCACATTGAGAAAACAGCTCGTGAGCGTATTCTATCTGTTCACAGTATTTTCTAGAGCTTCATCGGTTGTCGCTGGACGTCGTTCACTGTTTTTTTTAAAGTTGAGATTTACACGGAGCGCTGCTTGCGAGATACAGATCATATAGCCCCACTTATCCAAAGCAAACTTTAATGTAGCCGATCAAATTTTAGCCAGTTTTCTAAGAAGAGTGCCAGTAGTCTACTGCACTAGCACTTTTTTAGACAATTTGTTTGTCTATACGTTGACCTGGACACCATTGTTTGTGGAGACCTTAAAACGACTAATGCCTTACCGAGAACGGAGGCCTTCAACAATAATTTTGCTGAGTGGGATATAAGTTTTCGGATGTTAATAGGCGTTTTCACGAGGCTAGAGCGGTGACCTCTAGTCTACTGAAAGTCTATGATGCAAAATTAGGTACTACGTTACCGGGTTTCCAAGACATTCATTTCCTATGACGTTATGTTCACTGAATATGTTTTACGAAAAAATGACCGAGTGCTACTGCGAGCTATGTGGAGAATCGTGTGATCTGTATCACCCTCAACAGTGCGCAAGAGCGACACCACTGACGAAGATGGTGTAGGAAAGTTGTAATATGTGTTGTAATAATGTGTATGAACTAAAAACTGGTTATTTGAACAAATAAATAGGTTTAAACTATAATATATTCTGTACGACAGAGACCTGTTGTCCACGATGTGGAGTATTATGCTCTCGCTTTATTTCCAGCAAGTCAAAGCTGTGCAGGTGCTCAGGAAGGACACATTTAAACCCCATTTGCGGAGTTGACGATCAAAAAAGTTTGTTTAGCTGTGTTTGTTTGAAATGTCGCCAGTGCACCGTGGTCAGGATAGACCATGTGGGTTGAAGCTTTCAACTGCGGCTCAACAGTGCCAGCTTCGGCTGGCTACTTGCTGTTACACCAGCGTAGGGGGTGTAACCCCAAGCAGATTCTCTGTTGCGATGTTGTCATCAAAAAGAGTACCGTTGCTCGTAACAGGCATGGCATGGGGAACCGATGGCTAGAACTTGGTTAATCGGGGCCAAGGTCTTGGTTAACCGGCGATAGTGGAAGCGTTGCTAGGTTTTGCATTGCATTCGTTTCTTGCTGAGAAGAATTCAGTGGGAGCGGTGCGCTGAATTAGTTTTGTTAGCCTTAAGTAGATATTGTGTTCTGCCACCCGCGTTCCGCCTGGCTCGTTTAGAACGTTGCTGATGCGATGGACTTGTAGGGCTTTGTTGCTGTCTTGGTTCAATTGGCACAATTTCCCAGTTACCCCTCTCTCCGTCCACCAGTTTCATAGTGAGCAGCGTTACGCAGTTTGATGAACTTTCATAGATGGGGACCTGTGATGAACCTTCACAGATATGGGAACTGTGATATAGGCACAGGTTATTACTATACTGTGCCTCAAATCAGCAAGGAAGGCTCCAGGTATACATATATTCTCCGTGATACCGATCATCTGAAGCAGCAGAAACTGGAAATAAATGATAGCGTTTTCCGCAAGAGAAACGATGGAGGTTCATCGAGTCGTGCGTTCTACAGTAAGAGTTATAAAAAATTTATATCATCTCGGGTCTCCTTTTTGTCATACTTACGAACTGGTTTGAAGCATCATTAGTTGGGGCTATTGCCTTTAATGTTGTCTGTGGTATCCATAGTTCGAATAGCCTAACTTTGGTGAATTTTAAACATTTTACAGATTGCTAGAGAAATCCTAAACAAGTCCAGTGTGAGCACGGCTTGCCCTTTGCTAAACTACTAAGCGCGTAATAGTGGCGTATAGTAGTCTTCCATTAATCATCACTAGGAAGGAGTGATGGGTTCGATTCTGCCTGGGATCCCCTCTTCCGACAAACCTTGAAGGAATGGCTACGGTGGTGCCGAGGGATGTCACACACAGATACGAGTTAGGAAATTCCAGCCGATTATAAAACATTTGAATATGCAGCGTAATTCAATAAGTTTTGTCCAATGAGCGACTTATAAATACGTTTTAATTGCAAGTGCTGGGCTTCGTTACAAAATCAATTTCATAGAACCGTTCGAACTGATAGACGTAGGTTTCACAGCATATGTAATGTAGATAAAAACTTTATAATCATATAACAGCACACGCATGTGTTTAATAAACATCTGTTGCAGTGTTTAAGTATTTGTGAGGGTGCTGATTTGTTATTATCTTGTAATAGTAATGCGCGCGCTGTACAAGTAATGCATGTATAACCAATTGTTTGCGTTGATTTAAGCTGTCAATAAGGATTAAAACAGGATTTAATGAGTTATTGTATCTGGTTGAATGTATATTTCAAACTAAACTGACTTATTCTTCAGTTTCCCAGAAAACGCAGTAGGTTGCAGCAACTGGAGCTTCGTTATCGGCGGTCAGATTATACTGTGTACTTTCACATCGCGCGCTAATGAACATATCTAAAATTATTATAGTCAAGGAGGATAGGTTGGATAAAGTGAGTCTTTCATTTCCCGAGTCCGACTAGGCTGTAGTGGTTCTTGGACAGAGAAAATTCTTATTTATTTTACCATGGCTGTCACAAGACTAGATCTCAAAAAATGATGTACTAATATTTCTTTGGCAGAACGGCAGTTTACAGTTACATATATATATATATATATATATATATATATATATATATATATATATATATATATATATATATATATAGATAGATATATATATATATATATATATATATATATGATTCTTATTTTCAATTCTTTGTTGAATATCTTTTGAATTACCTACTCGTATTGACCCTCTCCACTGCACGTTCGCCAGCACGTGACGCCTAGCCGACAGTCGTGTGTCCACCTGAACTTGGCCAGACACAACAGTCCTCCACGCTAACTATGAAGTATGTAATCATGTATGTATGTAGTAATGCTTAGAGCTTCGTACGACGACAACTATGTCCGGCCATCTCTGGATGATCTATTCCTGTTCTTGGTCGCAGAACTCTAGGCTCTTGTACGGGCGTTGAAGTAATCGGATCCGCTGATACAGCTCGCTCGGTAGAGAATTCCACCTCTACTTTTATAGGCAATGTCTGCGCCGGAGAAGAATTTGACGTAGCGGTACCGGATGGTCTTGCTACGGCAACCTCTGAATGTTTTCGCTGTTTGTCGCCACGGTCGCCCGTACCACCCAAGTACTTGTGCAATGTATAGCCAGTTTCCTTTTTTACGTCCGTCTTTTGGGCTTGATCGAAATGTCTCTTCACCGGCCGAGCTCGGCTGACTTCACCAGCATGTGCCTCCTTCCAAGTATCTCTACGCCACGGGATACGCACCACTTGTCTTTTTTTCGGTAGTCTCGAACTTCCACAGACTCCCCCACGCTGATTCAGGAAACCATCTCAGCCTGCTTCTCTGGTACCTGTTGCATCTCTGAGATATGCGAATATGTCGGCCAAGGAATAAAGATGCAGGGATATCCCCTGAAGCTTCCGAAGGCTGATTCCATGACGTTAAAGAAACGCATTAAACTCCAGAGGTTTATTTTCTGACAATCCAACTTTCAAAAAGACTTTCTTCTTCATTGCCTGTAACTCCTTCTTATCGTTCTGGGCGAGGGTGTAAGATATTCTTCTAGGCCTGAAATATACTGGTTTCGGATTGTCCTTAAACTGGACTGTGAGTGCATATATTGCCGGTAGCGCTCCAATCCCTGGCTTCGGGCCCCCATCTCAGCGCCTTTATCCAATCGGGTCAATGCATCGGAGATTGGGGGTCGTTGACTAGGTATAGCCGCAATAATTGAGTAATACTGCGTTACTCAACGTGAACTTCCACGAAAGCGTATGGTTTTACCTCGTTGCCATTTGCCACTTTTAACGTAATGTCTAGCTCATGGTGTACGATTTCGGCAAATTCGTCGAGAAACGAGAGAGTGGCATTACAGTAGCTCCACAGCTGCTCGGTTAAATTACTACTGGGTTGTATCTGCTGACAGACGACCTTTAGATGTCCGGTCTTTCTGCACAAATTGCACGTTGACTTAATATGCGGACACTTGTCAGATTTGTGGTCAGGTTTCCCACAGCGATAGCAGTGTCCTGGAACCAGGCCACGGCTAGCGCGAGCTGGAGCTGTACTGTCCTTACTGCCTGAATTACCCGTTGGTTGCTTCTTCCAAGGCAGCTTATCTCCCCGCTGCTGTGTACAAGTAACTACTTTCTTTACCGTCAACCGTTCTTTTCGCACGAACACTGACTCTGCTGCTTCTTTTATTGCACCGTTCAGCGTCTTTAAATTGTCTGCCTTGAGCAATACCTGATCCCTTACTTGGTCGTCCTTGACACCGCTGAAGAACTGTACCAGCAGTACTGTCGTTAGAAATTCCATTTGTCGTTATTGAATTGATTTCCTCTTGTTTTAGAGCTTGGCACTCAACTATATTTATCCACTTTGATGTACCTCTGGTGTAGATAAAGTCCAGGGCAAAACTTTTCAGGCTGACCCTAACCATGATTTAACGTCCACGGTACTGCTTTTAGCATTGCGCCATATGTGTGCAACGGTGGGATTGGAACCCGCGCACCTATATGTCCCCTCCGGTCGCGAGGCGCAGGCGAATGTATCACACCACCGGCCTTGACTAAACTCCAGGGTAGCCAGAAGTTCTTCGTACGTCTTCTTTGATGGCTCATCTGGAAATATTTGTAGCGGCGGTGGCTTAGGCGGCTAACGCACCGTTCGAAACGGGGCGTTGCCATGGCAACCACGGTTAGCAAAAGATCGCTAGTTCGAGCCCTGGCCGTGCTGGTTGAATTTGTTAAACGTGGTTGTCATTGCCTTGCTGCTACATACCTCTGCTGAAGAAAGTCTATATAACTCCAGTACGAGAACGCGATGACGATAGATGCATTTAGACGCCATCGTGCCACAGGCAACTTAGCCCATTACGAGCGTCTAAAAATGTAGTTGCCAGAGCGTTAAAAAAATATCTGGTGCCGCAGCTTCTGGTACATTGTGGATGAGAGGTGGTTCAGCAGACTCCTCCGAAATCACGTTTGCTCCCGGAATACTCGTTAAGCTCTATAATTTCACGGAAGCGGTACCGATATGTAGACCACGGCATCTCATCTTTCATGAATTATTTGAAGTGTGGCAATGCCCGTCCGTTTTCCAGGATGCTTCCGTTTCTTTCGATCGTGGAATTCTTCTGAGCGATATAGTTGCCGAAAGAAGTAGTAATAGAAGTTGTTGCAGTAGCAGGCACGTCCTTCTAAGGTAGCAGGTAAACCTGTTGCCGTTTGAACTATGGCACGCTGCTGATCTCGAAAGTAGAAGTAAGGTGTATATATATATATATTTTTTTTTAATATGAGTTTTATTTACCATTCCTTGTGGAATATCTTTTGAATCATATTAGTTATGTTATATAATTATATGTATATCGTAGAGCCATCTACGTGTACATATATATATATATATTTTTTTTATTATTATATGTACATTTATTTATTATAAATAATCACCAACGGTGGAAACATGACAATTGGGTCCCTGCGAACGTGTGCATTTACGAAGGGTCCAATGTAGGAACCAACCATCTCTGGAGGGTTCCCCGGACAGAAGCCGCGTTGCCCCGTTGCACATCCAGCGACAGGCGCTGTCTGAGAAAATCGCCCGCTCGCCTATCACCGCTGGCTAGACCTAGTCGCTTCCCGACCTTCTATAGCAAACCGCGAGTGGACGGGCTCGGCCCGCCAAGTGTCTCGAAAGCAAGTGGGTAGAACCCGTACGGGTACCCGATGTTCTGGTATTTTTTACCTTGCCTGCCTCGGCGAGAGCTGAAGCATATCCGGCCCGGGCCGCGCCAGTATAACCATCGAAGGGGCTAATGAGTCAGTAACTGTCGCGTCCCAAACCAGCATGCAACCGCTCTCAAACGGGGTTAAGGTCAGACCGTCGGGTCTCCTCCCGCCTTCCCTATCCAGTCCGACAGGTTTTAGGACGCACGGTAGGCCACTAGAGCGTAGGGCTCTGCTAAAGGTTTCGTTCAGTGCTTGGTGTCTGGCTCGCCTACCTGCGCTGACGATACAGGATAGCCCGTGGCGTCCATCCGGCTGGACGGCGTCACCGCAGACGCAGGTATGAGCGTGCACAAGGTCCGTTCCCAAACGAAGTCCCACCGCGATTCTCACTCGTCATCTAGGAGTGTCCCGATCCGAGCACAGGGTATGGCGTGAAGCCATGCGCCCACCCCTTTGGAGGAGACGACGCGCAGCCTGGTCCTATCAGCGTCTGTGGCGCTTCCCGCGATGAGATTTTCAACCCTTTGGTCATGTAAGGCCGCCGACCAATCTCTTTGGCGTCCAGCTTCGGCGGGCTCGTGGCCACACAGGGCAACTGCTCTACGGCGGCTTGTTTCTAAGCGATCTTCTAGGTCTGTAAGAGCGACTAAATTGAGAAGTGATTTAGCCTGTTGTAAAGACCTGTGGAGGGAAGCTACCAGAGCTACCTCTGATAGGACAAGGCAATCCTAGACCTCCCCAAAGAACGGGGAGTAGAGCTTGTTGACGTGCTTCTGTTGATAGACTGAGGTTCAAAAGAGCCTCAACTGTAGTTAGCACGCTGTCGTTTAGTCGCTCAACAAGTCCCGAAGCAAGCGAGCAGTCTGCACCTCGAAACAGGTGATTGAGACGTAGGGCCGAATGAAGATCTCAGAAGAAAAAGGCTCCGGTGAGATCCTACCAAAGGAATGCGTGACATCGCGTGCTCTAATTTTGCTGTCCTCCTTTTGAGGGCTGCCGGAACTCCCTCTGGGAATAGGGGGACGCCTAGTAACTCCAGATCCGTAGTTTGCGACATTATGGTATCATGTGGCAGAAGCAGGCAAGTTGGCTTCTTATATGCTAGTTCCACCTGGTGGAACATACTCGATGCCCAAGCCTTGACCGCATTTAACAGGTGGTCCCTCCGAATGGTGTTAAAGGCGTTCTTAAAGTCGAGCTTGACCACAAGGGTGGCTCCGGAGCGAGACTCCAAGAAGGACCGAGTTGAATGCACCGCGGCCTCGCATCCTCCCGGTCTCGCAAATCCGAGCTGATGACAACCAACAGCACCTGATACATCCGCCTTGTTTTCAAAAATGCAGATCTTTGCCGCCAGCCTTCGGATTACGGATGAGCATGCGATGGGCCTCACACCACCATCCTTCTTCTTAAGGGCAAAAAGTCGGGCGCCGAAGATAAGGGGTCGCCAGTCGGGGAAAGGCGATCCCCATCGAAGAAGATCGACGACCTTGGCCAGGGCAGCCGCAAGCCGGTCTGCAGCAGCCCCTAGAGCGGGGGACAACAGGTCTTGTAAGAGCCGGGGTCTGATGAAATCCAGGCCAGCTGCTGAATTACGGGAAAACGTTTGTATGGCAGACCGGACGTTCTCGCCTGATGTAGTTGATGGCAGGGGTACGTGAGGAGGGCTAGGCCATGTTAGGAATGAGGGCGCGGGAGGGTGCTTATCCAGCAGCACGGCTGTTTCGCTGGGCTTCTGCACTAGCGTGTCTTCTGAGATCAAGACCCTAGCCGCCGAAGAAACGTCGCCTTCCGAGAGCTTGGTAATGGCTAGCCGGACAGTGTCGACCGTCCGCTGCTGGGGAGGTTGGTTTGGGGCGGGAATACCGCTAAGGTCAAACCGTTTTTCATCAGTAAAATCGCGGAGGTTCTTCCGGACGATAACCGCCAACGAGCGGTCATCTTTCCCACCATCGGGAAGGCAGAGGACGACAGGCGCGAACGAGAACAGAGCAAGCCAGGCAGTACTGTCGTTGTTATCTGCGACTGAGCACAACACCTTAGTGAACACTTCGGCAACTTGCCTACGTACTGATTTCGGCAAGATGCGGATCAACCGCCAGCGGCGAGTGACAACTTAAATGACACTGACTAACTGATCCGCGGTAAACCGAGAGTTCGAGCGCTCTGACTCGTCGACTATGTTATGGGCATCCCCTCCGTGCTTCACCGTTATGTGTCGACGCTCATCGTGTAAACGTAAATTCGCAAGTTAGACAGGGGACCCTTTTAGGGTCCGACTGCCCGGACCGCGGGCTGGCGAGCCCGTGGCAAGGCCTGTTGTCTCCATGATCTGTCATTATGAGGCGAGACCTTTTAACTTGCCCACCACGGAGAGCCGCTTCATTGGAGGTCGCAACACCTCCTATTAGTATTATTATTATTATTATTATTATTGCTGCTGCTTCTCAAGTGAAACACAGCGGTTATTGGCATTGCGGTGGCTGTCAACTTCACATGCCTTGCCATTCCAAAGAAAAAAGTCGTTTTCATTGTCGTCGCGATGAGTTGTTAACATAACTGTTAGTGCCACGTTGTAGATTAGATGTTCTAGCATCAAAATTTAGTTAAGCAGCCGTTAGAATTCGAATTTGAATGACAACGGCGTGCCGCTGGATCCTACGGACCGTTACGCGAGTGGTTTCGTTTCGCTTTATCATGTCGTGTGGATCTTCACAGCCTCATGGCTGCTCGTGCCTCTGTCGCATGGCCACACACAGTACACCAAACTGATCACTGAGTTACAAACATTGCTCTGGTATGCCACTCCCTGGGTTTACCATCCTGCACACACACGAATGGACGTGTTTCCTCAAAGCTTGATGTGCATACGTTCGCACTCCCTGGCGTCCGCCACCACCAATATATATATATATATATATATATATATATATATATCAGTATAAGCTGCACAATGTTTAAGTGTGCAGTTATCTTTGCAGTAGGCCTTTGTAGCTCACTTTTGGCCAGAATTATCAACACATGGAAGCAATATGGAATACATGACAGTCCAACGGAATTCTTAAGCATAGCACCCACTAATTCTACTTGACATCCAAATTCTACTTTAGGGCCAGTAAATCTGAAATAATGTCCAATATCTTCGATTTTTTTTCGTTTTAGAATCTGTGCGATACAGTGTTTTAGATTAATCCATGTGACTAGGTATCGGGCACTGCATAAGCACTTTCTAAGTAAAAAACTTGCTAAATATGAAAGAAGTGTAATATCTCAAGTAAAGTCAACAGCCTTGCAAGTCTTAAACTTCATTTATCCATATACGTATTTTATATTTATTGCTTATTATTAAGAATACAATACAATATAAGGTTTGGTAATTGACGGAGCTGCATTTTTACAATTCTTAAGTTCTCGAATAATAGTAATAGTAGTAGTAGTAATAATAATAAAAATAATAGGTAAGGGGAGTGTCTCAGTGTACACATTCACACAAATGTTTCACATAATTCACACATTTACACAAATTTACACAAGCAGCATACCCGTTCACACGTTGATACATTTGCACTAATGCATATATTTTCACATACTTTCGTTTACATATTTGCTGTAACGCATCCTGGTCACATGTTATACAACTACGCTCGCGAAGTCCTTCGCAGACAGGAGTGATGGAATTTCTCGAGAAAGGGTGCCTCAGATAGACGGCAAGCGGCAGGCGAGAAACTGTCTACTAGTTTCGTTAAAAACGAAGAGTTTCACAAGCCTGGTGGTGCGACGGTTAGAACGGCTGGCCACCGAGATGCGTGGGAAGGAGATTTCCGATGGAATCTTACCTCCTACTATTTTGAGAGCCTGCAGGGCAACACGCACATAGTACATTTCATTATATAAAAACGATTCGTATAGCAGCGTATTATAGAGGAGAACAAGACCTTTACCTGGTACCTTAATATGTCTAAGCCTTTTCAACGCCCCAACAATAGAACAGCACTTTGGTGTTAGAGCAGCCAGAAGCACTGCCATTTCAAAGGCTTATACAGGTTTAGGCGCAAACATTTGATGGTCTGAGATATAGCAAGTGTCTTTTTATCAAGTGTGACCTGCTGCACATCAACGGTTCCCTAAGGCATATGAAATAACACCGAAGGAAGATGTCTGTGACCAAAATGGGTTTATACTGTTTTGTTGCTATGCAAGTTCGAAAGTTCAAGCACTCTTTGGCGAAGTCCCGACTCTCATGTACTGCATATCCGCGGTTTTTCTTTCCTCAGTGTCTGCAACAAGTAACGCTAGTGTTATGTTTCGCTAATAGATAAGAAAACGGTAAACATTTCTGTTTATCTATTTCAATCATTTTTAGTGTATTGACACATGCAATTTTGAGTTTGACAGACGTTTACATAGAAGAACACAATTTCAGTTGTATAACCGCGCGCTCAGTCAAGATAATTCTAAAGAATAATAGCGAACAGCTGACTTCAATTAATATACAAGCATGCATATGTATCTATGCATAAATAATTGCCGGTGTCAAAATAGCGAATATTACGTGCACTTCGTTAACTACTCAGGTAGCACCTCAAGAGAGCGCTCGGTAAGTAATACCACGGTGGCATTTCTATGTCTAGCAAGATCATATTTCCAGTCAAACATTTGGAGGGTTATTGGCTTTTTTTCATTGTAATGAGTGTTAATTTTGCGGAACTTTTCCTTGAATGGTAGCTCTTAAGGACTGGCACCCTGAGTTACCGTTTGGTTGCATGTATGTTTGTAGATTATTAACCTGGTTTTACTACGCGCTGCATAGACCTTGCGGCACCAAACTCTATGCCGGATCCAAGTCAAAGTGTTATGAACAATTACATTTTGCCATACTCTTTCCCACAGAGTGCCCTTTCCTTCAGTGACCTTCATCCTCGCCCTCTCCTCCACGATGGGGCTTCTTACGGCCTTGAACTCTTTGTTTTGCTTCTCCGTTCGACCACGTCTAGGGGCCAGGATCCCAACAGAATAGTAAAGCAACAAATATTACTGAACCGATTACCTAAGGGAGGTTATGTGTGTGTGTGTTAATCATCGAGTGTCCAGTGTTGCCTCAAGCTAATTGACGTTTACGTTACTCTAATAGGCGTCAATTTGTGCACTTATTTCAAAGCAGAGGCGATGTGAGATATTTCTAAAGTGCTCATCTAAGAAGATGTTGGGCTACCCAATACCACTATGGCAATAGCTGTGGTCCTCGAGTGAACTTTCACCATTGTTTAAAACTGGTTCCCTAAACGTCTCATAAAATACTTACTAGAAATTGCTTGCTAGTCATTTAGATGCGGGCCCAGGATGAACACCGATATCAATGGGAATACTGTTGCTCTCAGTTGCCAATTTGAACAGCTTGGCCTCAACGACAACACACAGCCTCACAATGACATATTTATGTAAGTTCTCTTTTCCTTACTATCTACGTGTTCATTGACTACTCTTGATTATTAGAGAATTGACTACTTGATTGGTTATTAGAGAAAAACGGACCGCATATTACAAATTGTATCACTAATCCTTTAAGACCACCGTCGCTAATTCGGGAAATAATATTCCAATATAAAATTTAGGTTATTCGTTTTATTGAACGTTTAGAAGACCTTATTTCATAATGTGTTCATTGAAAAGCATACGTTTTTCGAATCAAATTGTTGTCAACATTTATATAGGCAAACAGTAGTTAGCAAGATACGGATTATATTATTTTCAAATTTATTTTCTTTATTTTACAGCTACGCTGATATTTACATGTATCGCCAGCACAAACAGATAAATAAGCGCATATGTTATCCTTCTATCTTTTTATATATTTAAGAAGAAATATACAGAAGAAATGTCTGCGTTTTGCTACGAACATACATCACATACGTCAATTTGTCATCTAGCTACACATTTTAGTTTAAGAATTGATGCACATTGTATATATATATTCGATCAAGTGGATTCCCCTGCATTTTAGAGCCCCAGGGCCTCTCCACCGACGATGGTAAGCGCCCGGATGAGATAACCCTTACTCCATTTAGTAGGGGCAGGATGCTCGTCTGGGACGCCACTGTCACCGACTCATTAGCACCTTCAATGGTCAGTGGCGCGGCGATCTCAGCAGGCCACTCTGGTAATCTAGCCGAGGCAAGGAAGCTCGCAAAATACGCCTCAATAGGTTAACCACATGAGCTTCAACCGCTAGCGTTCGAAACCTTGGGCGGTCCTGGCAACTTGACTCGCAAGCTCCTCCACAGAGTCGGTGAGCAGCTGAACCTCGCAACTGGAGACAAAAGATCTGCGGCTTTCTTGAGACAGCGCCTCGACCTTGACGTCCAACGCGGGAACGCGGCATCCGTCCGGGGCACGCTGCTGAAGTGGTCCCAGCCTACTCTATACGAGATAGAGTAATATTGCCTGTGCACACGTTTTCGGGAGACAATTGTAGCTCCATTTTAATTCCTTACTAAATGATGATTAATATATATATATATGTCTTGTTAGAGCGGAGTCTCTGTGTCTTTTGCGAGCATAATGCAAATTTGCATTCAGATTATACAAAAACACACACGGGTTACAGAAGCGTGAAACAGGAGGAACGTTAGCAACTTTTAGACCTTGGCTATAAACGCTGCAAAGCACTGCTGAATCAAAGTATACTAGCTAATCAAAAGAAAACTTGGTAACGAGGAGCGAAGGAAAGTATGTGCGAGGGAAATGGTAATCAAAGCACTGTTCCCCGTGTACTAACCCCCTTGACGGGAAAAAAGTATGAAATAGATGGACGAGGCAATTGACGAGGTTGCTCAGGTAGTATCGTTTTTTAGTTTTGGGGGCTGACTCTCAGCCAACATTTAACGTCCACGGGACTGCTTTCGCATTGCTTTGTAAGACGGACCCCATAAATACAAATGTGCAACGATGGGGCTCAAGCCCGTACACCTATGTGTCTCCCCCGGTCGCGAGGCGCTCGCGAATGCAGCCCGCCACCGAGTCCGACGCTCAGGTAGTGTAGTATCTATGGAGATTATAACAATCGACAAATGGATCAAAGCGGAAATATAACCAGGTTTTGACGAAATTCTAGCTATAACTGTCCAACGCTCTAACTGGGCTAGTTTCAAACTCGTGGAAAAGGGCTGAGCAAGTTCCAGTTGCCAGAAGCGACGGCTCGGCGTGTGTCAGTCTACCTAAGCTACTAAGCTAAGTCTACCTAAGTTCTGGCTAAAATAGCTTCAATAATATTCGGAGATGATAGCTTTGGCATCCAGCTGAAATGTCATGATTATCCTTATTACTGGACATAAAGGCTGTGAACAAGGTCAAGTTCGTAGATACGGCGCGATACTGTTTTCTTAGCCAAAAAGGAACTCGCCTTAGATTAACCAGGAAGGAGGTTCGCCTTAGATTCGACTGACGACTTCTAAGACTTCTAAGACATTTAAAGTTATAAATGGCCATTTTTTATCATTGGCGAGAATTACGTTCGTTGCAAAGTTCATTATTCTATACGGTGTCTCGGTCTAGATAGTCTTAATCATGGTCTCCACGGGGAACAGGACACGGCTCTGCATATCGTAGAGGGTCGCGGCGTAAAGAAATATCCGAGCCAATAGAAAATGAGCGCTGCAACTGCCCCGATGCTGGAAAACTGCACAATGGGATCTGAAGGTGGACTAGTGACGCCGTTTGTTGGAGCAACTTTATAGCGAGACGAATCTCAAGCAAGGAGAGACCTTGAATAGATAATTAAAAAAAAATTAAATAACATTGCACTTCTAAGGTGCGTGAAAGGACACTTAATTTCTAAATTTCTGATTAAATTAATCGACCTGGTTACGGGCTAAATTGTCACTGAAGTAACTACAGGTTGCGGAAACATTGGGACCTGATTCTCAAAACTAGGTATAACACCATCAACCTAAGTGCGACTAAGTTGGCGACACATCATACGACAAGTCGCTCCAATGCAGGGCTTGGCAAACACCGCGCCAACCTGCCCCAAACGGGCCCATCAAGTACGTGTGATAGACTTTTCGGAATGAAGGAAAGCAGCCTGTAGGACCTGTCAGCGAGCCATTAGGGCAAAATGAAAAGCCGGCAGACCACGCATGGCTCGAATGATAACTGAAACTATCAATAGAGGAACTATCCCAATATTGAAGAAGTAATGCGCAAGTAAATCGCGGTGATGTCATAGGCCCTGGAGCTTCGCACTTCCCGACCACATTGCTCGGGTGCCAATGGTAAATTGTCAGTCGCTCAGCAATGAGAAGGTTCACGACGTCCGGTAATGTACTGATGGCATGCCTTCCTGGCCAAATGGCATCTGCCTAAAAAAGGAGCATTTAGATTATAAACTTAACAACAACTGCTCAGCTTGCCCCACGTTTACACGTGCTCTCAGAGTTTAATTAACCGTAAATCTTGATTTGACTTGATACATAACCAAATTTATCATTAGTGAAGGCCTCATCTCAGATGGGCATTTTGTTAATGAGTGGCCATGATAGTTCACGCTGAACGAGCATTTCGACAGTTTTGAACTGATGATACCTAATCCTCCCAGTAAAGCTTTCAAGGAGAGAGTTGATAGAAGAAATTCAGACAGAGCAGATACAACATCAAGATTATTCTAACTGTTTTTCACTTGGACTTATGGACAATAAGGAATACGACCGCAAAACGTAAATGTGCCTAATTTAGCAGATAACGTCTGACGCAAGAAATCTGAACTCTAAGCAAACGACTTTCGAGTATTCCATCACGACAATGCACCGGCAAACACATCATTACTTATTCCGAATTTTTAGATAAAACATTTATTTTTATATTTCATGACCCTGGCTCCGCGTGACCTGTTCCCGTGGGTAAAAAAATTAACTAACAACGCTTCGAGACTGTAGAGGAGATAAATTAAATTCGCAGAAACAACTCGATTCTCAAAGGCAAGTTTAAAAAATTGCTCCTAGGAATGGAACAGAATGTGGCACAGGTGCATTGCAGCGGGCGGGAGTAAATTTAAAACGAATAAATTATATATATATATATATATATATATATATATATATATATATATATATATATATATATATATATCTGTAATTGCTATCCTGTGTGTAGCTAATGAATAGCGCTTCTAAGCAAAATAAGCCGGAAGGCCGTGTGGTTCCGGTCTGGCGGCAAAAGTTAAAGTTCTAGAAATTCCCAATCCACCCTCATATATATATATATATTATGTGCCCATGTGTGCGTATATATTTGTGTATCGTATATATCCTCCTAAGCTACTTGCTTCGTCAAATCATGTGACGTTGTGCCGACGTAATGAAGACTCCCGGGAATGCACAAGTCAGAAATATATATATATATATATACTATTGTATCTTACGCATCGCGTTGAATACCATTAAGTGTATCACTACGTGCTACGTCTATTGATTTTCTGTATGACGCATACGTACTTCGAAGGCCTTATTTGGCCGGGCGGAATCTTACCGCAAAGACAGTTGCCAAACAGATTAACCCTTTTCGCCATCACCGGTTAGGCATCTCGCAGCTACGAAAACAGCAAGAACAACAAAAACAACACTTCAGTTAGTGGTAGTGTTTATTAAAAACGATCAGCATTGACTATGAGCTTAGCTAATATATAGTAAGTCACTGTAAACAAAAGTTCATATATGAAACGGTGCTTAGATGGATCCTTCAAAAAAAACCCACTTCTTCTCCGGACAGTAGATAATCTATAGAATTGGCGAGACAAAGGATTTCAATGGAGGGGGCTGACTGACCAGGGGAGAGAGAGAGACATAGAATAGAGGGCCAGGATGAAGACACAGCAAGCATCAAGTATTTGAGAGATTTGAGAGAAAGTGTAATGGAAAGGGACACTCGCAGAGCTTAAGGGACCAGTCTACGTTGATACCAGCCGTCATTCCATTTTGTTTTGTTCGGTTAGACACCCAGCTGACGAGAAAGTGGTTTAGCTCGAGAAAAAGACCAAACCCTGAAACTCTGGATCGACTTTTAACTGGGTCAGCTTTCAGCCGATAACTGTTTAAACTAACCACCGAATTGTTTGCCATTGACTTCGCCTTTCAGGTTAGGTTTTCGTTAAACAATTAAAGCAAATATTATCTTGGAAAGTAACTTTTCATGCATGACATCATTAATGGCAGTGTCGCGTCGTACTCTTATTTTTAGTTCGACGGCCATTTTAAGGAAAACGTCTAATAGAAGTCACTTGTTGTGACTATTGTTAGTAAATGCACGTATAACGTGAACAAGTGCACATTTTGAAATCTGGGCACCTTCTAGTTCCAGAGGGACTCTATCGTCATTCATAAATACGACAAACAAATGTAGTCTGCGACTCTGCCATATTTTAAAAACGATGATGTTATATATATATATATATATACGTGTGTACCAGAATCGGTTTTTAGCACTTATTTTACACAATAATATTCTACCAATTTTATAGTCTAAAGCTCATACCGTTATTACTTCTGACATTATGGTGATCGCGGTTATCATTTCTGCTTCCATAAATAATCTTTTTAACAGCCGAGCTTTGACATTAGTTGAAGCGAGCCGTTGTTTGCTTAAATAAACACAGAATCAATGAGTCAGTATTGCTGGGCTCAATCTGTAAAAATCGCGGCTAAAGAGATCAATTAATCGGTCTGTTTCACAGTTGGACAGTCGTACACATTTAGATCTCAATGGTATCAGTACATCGTCTAACAAATATTAGCTGTTAAAGGCAATGATATGAACAATTATGAGGAAGGCAGATAATCAGATGATCAGATTATACGAATGGCCGATTGTAGCGAACAACGTGAACGCGTTGGTTATATTTCGATAGATTTCTGCAAACGACAAGAAAATGGCAAATTCGATTTTGCTCCTTGTTTTTTTTAGTTCGACAGCAAGGATGGACGCGTTGGGTGCGCTTGGCAACTTGGGACTGCTTACGCCGGCTGCATCTGCAAACGGAGGAGGTGTCGTTGGGGGCACCCCCAGCGACCCTTCGATGGCGGACTCGGCACTCGACTTCTCGCGCCACGGGGGTTTGTCGGCCGCGCTGGCAGGCCTTACCAACTCACCAACACCCGCTGTCAAACCGAACACCGGCGACCCGATGCGACTCTGGTATACGGTCGACACCGACCCAAGGTAAGTTCGACTCGAAGTTGTAGCACATTCGCAAAGACTGTGAGTTACCTGGTAGACCTGGCTCCGGGCGCCAGGATAATTGCTAGTAACGGACAGGTCTAACCATTACATGGATGTTGAACATGCGTTGGCGTTGTTGGTGTTGTTGGTATCATCGTTGATGTTGTTGTATTGTTTTGCTACACCTACCGTCTAGCAATATCAGTAAGAAAACGCTTGAATACTGCCGTCGTTACGTCACAGATGTCTTCTACGCATACTTCTATACCTAGGTCTACTCCGGCGATACTCCGCAGGTAATTCGGCAGGTGTTGCTTAAAAGCTGATAACGGGAGCAAGACAGAATAATAATCGGACTCTAATCAGATTACCCTTAAATGAAGACCTAAAGCGTGCTATCTATATAACAGAGTCTTGCAACCTACATTAAGTGATGAGTGCTATGTCTATTACGTAACGGTCAATATTCCACATTTTATTAGCAAAGCCTGGTATGGCATGGCCAGCCCAGTGCTGCGTTGCGGTTAGTCGTAGCACACAGAATAACATCAGTATTAATACGTAAACGTATGCGTAATGCGTACACGTACTAGGGTATGTGTATATGTTAGATATAGATGCTGAGTAGTTGAGATGAACTATAGCAACGACACCACCTAAAGAAGGAATTGCTTTTCATAGCTAGAAAATACATTAGCTACCTGGAAAACATTGTTTAGCGTCCCAAGGTGGTAAAAGGTGAATGAGATGGGACCAAAGCAAAAGTTAAATAGCGCAGCATCGATACCTTGGCTTAGATAGGAAACCTAGGTTCAGCAATCAAGTTGGCACACCTTAACAATCGGTGTAATTGTATTGATGTACTTGACTTCCATTTGACTTGAGAGCAATAACATGGTCGCTACTCGTACAGTGTCAATCGCTTAGTCTCGTGGACGAATAAAAGGACGGGATTAAACCTGGTATAACGCTTTTCCTGCAAATTATCTGACAAACGAAGCAAAATGTGGGCTGGCTGGCCCATTGTCGTAGTGAATATCTAACGCATTCAGAGTTCTGATCTCTCGCGGCAGACGAACTCGCACCAACTGCGTAGTGTTTTTGTAATTTTTTTTAGTGATTGTGGATCTAGTAGATATTTATTGCCACTTTTGAAAAGTATATATAACGAGAATACTGTCTGTAATTTTTATTTACCCGCTGATTCAGTATGAAAATAAGTAAAGAGATCACTCCCATCTAAGGCTTATATAAAAGCCTCATGATTGAGATATTTGCATGAGTACAAGCGTGTATTTAGGAATAACAGATTCCGTCCTTTCATGACTCCAGTGACGGGGGTTCCTAGCAATGTACATGAATTGTGTCTTAAACCTGCATTTTTTTTGGGTACCTATTTTATTGCCCTAATTGTATGTGATTCCTTGGCTTATATCTGGACTTCACAAATCTTCCACAAAAAAAAACAGAAACAAAACTTGCTTTTAAATTTTGATGTTTAATCTTAAGCATTGGGTTGTAAATGGGGTATAAAGAGACACCTTCCATACACCTTAGAAACACCTTCCGTACAGGCTAGTGAGGTACGTATCAGTACGTGCTAAGTAACGGATTTTGTGCATTATGTACACTACTAAATAGACAACCCACTATACTACAGTATACGGCTCTCAATATTTTAGTGTGAAGCTTGAATAAAGAATCCACGCTGATCCCCGTGTCCGAAAGCCAACTACGGAATTCGACTGCAGCTTTCGGGCTGCGCGCATAAACCTTCTTGACCCCTCACAGATTCGCTGTTTACGCAAAGCGTAATATGCTGCCTACACTCGAACCCGAAGGCGATGATCATACAGTTGTTAGACATACATTTGCAATAAACTATTCAGTAAAAAAACATACATCTTGACGTGGGATCCGCTTTCAAGCACTATGGCAAAACTTATATTGTAAATATCAGTTTACCGCAAAACTGCAAAAATGATTTTCCAATGATTGACCTTTATATATCTTTCACAGGGCGGTTAGATAAAGATGGCCTGATATGATACATAATCGGCAGATACCAAGCGCTTAGTTCCTCTGTATTTAGGTGTACGTTTTTAATAATATTATTCATATTATTATAAGCCGCCATTGAACGCAAATAAATACAAATAGAACATGCTTGAAAATTATGTGCCTAAAAATAAATTCTGCACTAACCGGACAGTCTATACATGGTTAATCTAAGTATTTATTGTGTTCTTTTAAATCATCCGGCATTACAGAACGGCAAAGAAAATCTCCTTGGACGCTCTCAATTACAACTCGATAGATCAATCCGTCTACATCATGTTGCAGGTACGTCTGAGGATTTACAAGCGTTGAGCCTATATCTTCAATTTGTCTTGACAAAACCATACGTTTTGCTGTAGCTTAGAACACATTGGAATTGGGTGCCTAATAAACTCCTGAACTCAAGATGCTACATCTTCTTTAAGACTTGCTTACAAGAAATGACAGATGCGCTCGCATCTGTCACCGATTTGCGCTGCCTCATTTACAGATAGCCCAAGGTTATTTATATAGTTTAAAAAAGTGTAATTGCCAGGGACAGTAGTTGCTATTTGCACATGCATGTTGTAGGATTAAGAATAATTTCCGAATTGTCACATAGATTAGAAATGCACAAAGAATAATATAAACGGTCTTAAAGTCGTAATTTACAGTGGGCAAGCACCTACGAACCTGGGCATAAGGGTAGGGGGAATACTAACTAATAATAATTAATCCAGTGCTAGATTTAGTGGGTTTGAGAGTACCACACTGGAGTAATCACTCGTAGAGGTCGTACGTGGTGTATGTGCGCCAATAACACCCACGGGATGACAAAGAAAAGCCCCTCTAGATACACTCCGTAGGTTTTGGTAAAAAATGCTAGGTTAAAATACTTTGGCGGGCTTCCCGACGTTTAAAGCCGAGTACCACCAAACGCCAGCTACTAAAATAAAGTCCATACATCCGCCATCGATTGAAAGATGGGCCTCCTCTATGAAGGACGACGCTAAGTTTTGCATGACAAAAGCCATATCAAAAATGCTCTAATCCGGAATGCCGCCACAGAGGCACGGGGCAAGCTTGGTACAAAACTATCAACCTAAGAATGCTCCACAGGACTGCCCTGAATGACCTGTTGACTTTCATATATAGACAATATCGACTTTATGGAATACGGAGACGGTAGCAAATTATTACATTTGCCTAAATGTATTTTCGTTCATTTTTACAGGTGGACTGTCCATTTCCAAAGAAGTTCGACTTCATCAACATACAGGATCTTGTCTTTGCAAACTTAAGGGTACGAGCAGGCTGCTAGTAGAAAGTCTATATGTGACTCGCCTGTTTCTTCCCCTTTTTTCATTTTGAAAAGTTTACGGTTTAAAATACGTACGACTGAGTAAAAGCATTACAAAGGTTGGCTAGCCCCTTAACGTCACGTTCAGACACTGTGGGACCCAGCCACCGGACGGCAAATCTCGCAGGCAAGCCTTGGCGCTTAGCAAGAGTCGAGCCGTAGGCTTAAGGCAGTACTCACTAAAACCCTACATATATGCACGACAGCGCCAGCATATATGTATCCTCCTCAAAATGATTGTGCGGCCTGCGGGACCCTTAACGGACACCTCTGATATCCGTATCCGAGTCAAGGCTCTCGAAGCTCGACGAAGCTCCTGAGGAAGGCTCAGCGGATTTGGGCCCTACGTATAATTCGGGGGTCCTTCTTTCTTATGAGAAACTAGATATGTACCGGTAAAACAGACGTCAAACAAACAGGGATACAACTTGGTTAATAAGTAGCTAAGGGATATGAACCAGTCAATATAGTCAAATAAAAAATGCTAAGACTAAATCCTCGTGATGAAACTGTCGCATTTTGAGAGTCCGAAAACGCATCGATTTGCATGACTTTCACTGTATCAGTGCCCGCAGCAGTTTAGGAATTACAACTTCATATTGGTTATATGAATCAGCAGCAGTGCTAGCAGATATATATATATATATATATATATGCCAATACACACCCAGCTCTGACACTACCTTAATACTACCTTAGCAGTGAAGTCATAGTTAGTGACTTGTACAACATACAAGAAATAGACGAGTATATCAATTCGAAATAAGAGTAATGATAACTATAAACGGCCCGTTTATTTTCTACAACCTGCTTGCTTCAGAATGGAATGTCACTGATGGAGCTAAGCGATTGCCTTCGGGTTCTGGCTAAGTACGCGAAGGAGCTACTGAAACCTTCGAGAGAAAGGTATGGCGATACATCCTACAAAAACCTTAAAAGACAGATGAAACCGATGAAACCCGACCTTCCAAGATAGCACGCAAATTAAAGCGCTTCGGCTTACTTCCGTTTTATACTGCGTTAGGCAATTCTTTTTTTTGCTTAGAATAAGCTACGCAGCTGCAATCTCCTACCTACAAAGGTCGTTATAGACCTGACACTCGAACCGTATCGTAGCCTACATTTGTTGCAATCGCTTAAAAATGAATGTACGTTGCTTGTTTGGACGATGCATCAGGTACAAACACTGGAATAAAATTCCCTTTTCGAAGAGTGGCGTAGCGCAGAAATGGACGCGAATGGAGGGCACAGGTCCGATTCTTCACCAGCTGGGCTATACTCACGTAAGTACACGCTTCGCCGTAGTGAAAGAAACGATTTAAAGTAAAACGCCGCCATTCGTTGGGCAATAGCACCAACAAGAACTTCTATTGATGAATAATTGTAGATAATGGGCCATTAAAGTGGCGGGCACCTTTCACCGTGGCGCAAGCAACACCACAGCAGAAAAATGTGGGAACGCTACAACGTGTTAACACGGAGAAAACGACCGTAATATCGGTTGTGTCTGTTGCATAAGAGTTACAGCGGGTACTCATTGTTATTCTATCTGAAATTAGTAAAACTATATATGCGTTGCAAACTATTTCTGATGTTTGCATCAGTGCGTTTCATAGTCACTTAGTTTGGTTGAACTTAGCGAGGTTTTATACGACCTATGTTTGCCTTTCTTTGCTTATTCTGAATATGTTACTATGCGGTTTGCTAGGGTCACATCTTCGTAAACCCCTACGAAAGACAGACGCCTATGCAATAATTTATTCTATGACCGTGGTGAAACTCTACATCTAGACATCCTATGAAGTGACAAAAGACTGACCAGTGACTAGAATTTATGTGTATCAGGCTTCTTAATTAGCGAGCATTTTGGAAGCTTGCTGATTGACCTGCGTAGCGGCTATTAGCCTATTTGGTTCCAAATATTGGAGTTGCATGATTAATGACAACTTAATAATGTCATTCCCTCATAATGTAACTGCAGGAAACGTCCAAAGGTTACGTCTTCCCATTAACCTCGTACGGACCCCCTCTGACGCTGCTCAAAGTGCTAGCCCTTGAGCTAGCCATGGCTGCCGCGGAACTCTCCGTTTTCTACAACAATCGTCATCCCAAAGCTGAGGTAAGCATTTCTAAGTGCTTTAGTAAGATTAGTTTAATTTATTTGGAGTCAAGCCACGGAAGTCATTCTTCTTTGACCATAAGTGCGCCTTAAGTCCTTAAAAAATGTCTTGTGATGGCCCTCTAACTTATCCGGAAGCGGTGGCCGCTGCGGCGACAGAGATGTTCCGCCTGGGTTCGTTCCCTATCAAATGAAAGGTCGCAGACCTCGTTCTACTTCTATATATATATATATATATATATATATATATATATATATATATATATATATATATATATATATATACAAACGCGTAATGATGCAATTCATAACGGAATAACACGAGTAAGTAACACTTATCGAGAAACAACAAAAAATATTCCTTGACCGTGTCTACTTATAAATATATATATATATATATATATATATATGATGCACACGTTCTTGCTGTTATTTTCTGCAATATATGCGAATTTATTTAATCGATCATTATTTTATGAAATTCTGCTTTTGTGGAAACGAGAGGTTGTACCTCATCCTAGAGAAATGATTTAAATGTTTTCCAGTCAGAAGTTTTGGACAGCACCGGAATAAGTGATAGTCTGAAGATGCAATACCCGGCCAGTATGGTGTGGCGCTTAATAGATTCCCAGTTCAGGTCGTAGTTTTTTTTAGGCTGCTCTTATTCATATGGGGTCGCGCGTTGTCATGATGTAAGATGACCCCTTTTTGTTTACAAGTTGTACACGCGTTTGAATCAATTTTTTTTAACTCGCTGGCGTTGTTGGCAGTAAAAATCCGAGTTTATCGTCTATAACTGTGAACCCTCAGAAGTTCAAAGTGAACGATACTTTGATATTCCATTAAAAACTCAACATAACCTTATTTGTGTGGACTTTTCGCTTGTAAGTTGCCTGCGCCCTTGGTCAGGAATCATCACCTACTTGTCTTTTCGTGAGACACCGTAGAATTTTCTATCGCAAGTTACCTAAAACTTCAAGCATAAAACTTAACGGTGGCAATTTAAGAAAATACGCGCAGACGCCTATGCGCTCGAATTTGTTGGCTTTACTTAAAATGTGAAGAACCTTTTTACAAGGTTTAAAAGTTATTCCAAGTTTTTCTAGCGTCCTGACAATGGTTGCTTGGTCAACTTCAACCTTATACGCGAGTTATTGAGTGGTATTTTTTTTAACGCTCTGACAACCACATTTTAAACGCTGGTAAATAAGCTAAGTTGCTTGTGGCACGATATCGTCTAAATGCATCTATCGTCATTGCGTTCTCGTACTGGAATTATATAGGCTTTCTCCAGCAGAGGTATGTAGCAGCAAGGCAATGACAACCACGTCCAACAAATTCAACTAGCACGGCCAGGGCTCGAACTAGCGATGTTTTGCTAACCGTGGTTGCCATGGCAACGCCCCGTTTCGAACGGTGCGTTAGCCGCCTAAGCCACCGCCACTTTTCAATAGATGTGTTGTATATTTAAGCGAAGAACGCCCTCTTCCAGCAAATAGGGTCAACCTGACCTTGCTTCAATGTCCGGGCCAAATTCTCTACCACGAAACTTGGCAAACCGTTTTTGGCAAGATCGTCCGTCGACAGAATCGTCCCCGAGGTTAATGGAGAGCTTTGAAAAGCTACAACAGCATTGGTATCTTTTTGGAGCTCTTACAGCAAAACGCTCAGAGTTTGAACGTCTACACTTAGCATTTTCCTACTGCTCCGAGTCAAACGTATACTGGAAGGGCAAGCACTTTTGGCCGATTAACCTAATATGTGTGGTGTACATCGAATCTGATTTATCTTGCGACAGGTCATCACCGACATGCTGTACTCGCCCCGAGCATCTGCCACTGGCGACAAGGTGGACCCGACAGCGTCGCCGACTCCAACGCCGCCACCACCACCCGACACGCGCAACGGTCAGGGCATATCTGTGGGATCGTTTAACGTCATGGATCTGCTGTCTCCGAGCTTGAAAACAATCCGGGACAACGATGACTATCCTGACAACGAGGGGACAGTAGCATCCGCGGCTGAAGTTGCTGTCAACAAAACTTCTGGCGGTGCAGAATCTTCGCAGCAACAGCAGCAGCAGCAAGCCAGCGGTCCTGCAGGAGGCGGCGGGCTGACTTCATCGACAGGTTCGCTCGGACCACGAGACTTCTCGGTCGGCAGTAGAAAGCGCAAGGAGATGCACTGGTCCGAACCGACAGATCTGACGACGACAACAACAACGACAGCAACAACAGCGACGACGGTTCCAACAACAACAACAACCACACCAACCAACGCTCGAGAGTCACGGAAGGCCCATAACAGGTCAACCGCTAGCCAGCGTAGGAACGACAATGCCTCGGCTTCGTCCACTTCTGATTTAAATAACAGCGGAGCACACGGCCGAGCCACGCAGATTCAACAAGCCTATGCCTCTGCCGCCGCCGCAGCCGCCGCACAAGATTTTACCCAAGCTCGCGCCGAAATGAACAAACCTGCGACGAACGTTGAGCGTCAGGACCTCGGGCCCAGTGCCGGGCTGGGTACCGCTCAGCAGGAACACCGCCACGGCGCCTACTATCAGGAACCGGCGCAGTCGAACTACCAGGACAGTCAGACAGATTTCCGTTTGTCCTACCCCAGCGGCCAGTTCGGCCCACATCGGTTTCAGCATGATTCCGCGTTTGTCTCATCAATGGCTCTACCAAATCTAAGCATTTTTGGCGACATGTTTAGCAACATCGGCGCCGACCACAAGGACTAGTACAAACAAGCGAGGCAATGAAGTACCCGGGTAACGGGAGGAGCAGGAAGTGACGACCCCCCTCGGATAGATACCGCCACAATTTCCAAGGCAGACTCTGAGAGATAGCGACTACCCTACTTTTTGCAATTAAACGCGTCTAACAAGTATTCCCTCATAAGAGTTAATATTTTAGTTTGCGTTGAACTTGTGTCATATGGTGTCATCTGAAGGTCGGTGGACCCTTTCGGACTAAAGCACACTGAATTGACGCCGAGATAACAAAGCACGTGCGAAGAGAAACAGTGCAATCATACTCAACTACTTTCTTTGCACTATCGATCTAACTGTATTTGCCCTATCATCGGGCGATGCTTGGACGGAACAAGAGGGACAAGCCTGTTATTGGTACATAGTGCGTGACACTAGATCTGCGCTACAGCGCGTTCTCAGTAAAGACCAACAATGACTTAGTTTAGATTCTCAACAAGAAGCAGTTTGACGGATAGAGACAGCGAAAAAACACTTTTAAAAGCACATTACAATTCAGGTTGCGGATTCCGAGTTAGGTAAATTTTAGTTAGAATTAGTACTAATAATATACAACCAGACTTGAGTTAGCTTCTTTCTGATCAAATACGTGTTTTCTTGCATTTTTTCAAATAAAAACAAGATTACTTTTCTTCTACTTGGCGTAATATTAACGACAGAAGAAAGCTGCCGTAGGCCTCAAAGGTATGGCAACTCGAGTTGATATGAATTCGTGCTCTAAAAATTAGCCGCTCAAGTTTAGCTTGCTACCAATTTCGTCATTTTTTACCATAAGCCCTTACAGCTCACCAGGCTTTAGTCTGCAACGCTTTGGGTACGCGATGTGTCCATGCAAGCCTCAAAAGCTCCGCAACGTCATTGATCATATTGAAATTCGGAGTGATGGCGGAAATGCTGCTCACACTGAACCTGGCATGTGACAGCAGTCAACCGTGTGAGCACACCACTGTATGCCATAACCAACATAAGAAATTAATTCTCGTCCAATCATGGATATTATCCATATTTACCTAAACAGTGTAATCTCAAATATATGCTGAAATGTAGCAATATTTTCTGCATTAACCACTCATTACACTTAATAAAAATATTATATATGTGCATGTATACAAATGGAGCATATTCATGAAAGAAGTGCTTATTCTCTTCTTAGTATCCCTAAAGGACAGTTTATGTATCTGTGCTTGATTTAACTAAGAAACAGTACGGTATATATATATATATATATATATATATATATATATATATATATATATATATATATATATATATGTGTGTGTTCATGTACATACTACATAAAAATAAATATCAAATTATCCTTATAAGTATGCCTTAATTTTTTAGACAGTAGTTGTAGTACAAGAATGGCTTAACGTACGCAGCTGCCAGTCGAATTAGGCTGCCTAGCCCACTGACTACTGGCCCTTATCACTCATTCTCGTCTTATCTGATTCCTATCAATAATACAGTTGCTAGGCACGCTAAGGCACAAAAACGACATACTTTCGTTACGTACTTTATGTGGCCATATGCATGTAATTTTATGGTCCTGCGGTGCCATTCCCATCTATATATATGTTCTATCCTCTAAACCGCCAAACTTCTACTTCCATCTTGTATAACAATGTCTGGCACGTGTTGTGTACGCAACTCATCATATCTTCACTATAAAGTTTGTGAGGCAAACACAATAGACCCACATTACATACAGAAGCAAGTTTACTCTGAAAAGTAATCTTTTGTTAAGCACTGGTATTGGTTGCAGATCAGAATACTTACAGACACCCGTACTTCTAGAAACCAACGGTGCGGCACGTTATTTAATGGAGCCCGTGCACAAAATAACAAGCAATTAAGAGCTATTTGCCCTACATACTAGTTTTTGCTCTTGTTTTACCATCGCGATAGAGTCAGAGTCTATGTCAACCATGTTTCTTATCTATACCCTAACAATATAAATATATATATATATATATATATATATATATATATATATATATATATAATTTAATAAAAATACAGATGGAGCGACAATTGTCTCCTAAGAACGTGTACACTGCTAACAAATGATATATATGAAGAGTTTTCGGACAGCCAGAAGCGTTTGGTCGGCTCTTCGACGAACAGTGGTGTCTTCATAAAAGGGTATGTGAAACACGAAACAAAAATCGTGCGGAAGGATCATAGCAGCTACGTTAAAAAGGCAAAGTAGTTGAACTCGCTCGAATACAGCTACGTTTGTTAACAAAGATGAACTGGTAAAATGCATAATGCTCACCGGACGTCGTTCCGCGGTAGTGTGGGACTCACCAGCCCACGACTCACTCAAAAACCGCGCTTTGTCCGTGCGATGCTAGGCGTTACAAGTGTTTGTGTCTTGTTGGGAAAAAAACGTATTGCGGACCTGGTAACGATGCGCTTCCATACGAGTGCTGTTTATATAACATAACGCAATGCAAGGAGACGGCAACGAGAGTCGGTTGCCCCTTTAGTCCGCAGGCGATTGATTGCTCCACAGTCCTGCCGAGGCATTAGCAGCATTCTTTGCTACATAGTGCACATGCGGTGTTCCTGTGAGAGCCTTATCCAGCAGGAAGCCCAGGTATTTTAACTGTAACTGCGTGACTGTCACCAGGATGTCCTTCCTTGCACGAATGTAGATTCTGCGAAGAGTGAAGCTTCAAGCCAATTAATGTACATGGTTTCGTTTTTATGGAGAGCCAATTCAAAGCCTACAGTGTGGGGGTGCTGCCTCTTGTTGGCTAGTTGGCTCTTCCTTTGAATATCCTTCCGTCGCAAGCAATGTCGACTGATGCCAGGTTGTTTGCGTCGGCGACAAAATCTCCCGGGGTACATGGGGGGGGGGTACACCCGGGGTGTATGCGAGTCCAAGTATTCCAGCGTCGGTTATTTTACGTGGAGTTAGTCATACTGCAGATCTCTGAGGGTTTCCGGCTGTAACTGCAGAGTAAACGCCTTCATATATGGATGTTGACCTTTAAAGTACGAAAATAGAAGACGTGCTGGGTAGGGAGATACGTTTTTGTCTACAAATGTTTTTTTATGTCGTCTCACGAAAGCGTCTTCAAGGTGTGTTTGACTTCTAGGAGCACAACCAGGATATTTTTGGCGTAATTGTTTGTGCTTCGGCTATGTTTAGCAATTTACTGATGACTGATTGAGCACAATGTCAGGCTAGGCAATCTTACAGGTGTTACAACAATATCTCCTTATCTTCCAGTTCACTTACTAATCTTTCAATGATAAAGTGCTTTGCAGAGACAGAAAAGCATTCTTATGGGACGATATGTCGAGGGTCATACATACCGTGTTCTGAGGCTCAGGATAATTCCTGCATATTGAGCTTTTAATGCAACTTCTTTTGGGATGCATTTGAGTGATTTTGTAACGGCTTCTCTTGGTCTTGGATTCGCGGCTACGATTGTAATATTTTCGATTGAGAAAAGCTTGATTTATTCTCGAACAGAACCTACTGCGGCCGGGGTCTTTGTGGAAAGAGCGCAGTTGTGGTCGGTCGGGCTACTCTAATATTTAGTCGAGCCTGGTGGCGTGGTGGGATGCATTCGCGTGCGCCTCGCGGCCAGAGAAACATATAAATGCGCGGGTTTGATCCTGACCGTTGCACATTTGTATTTAAGGGGTCCGTTTTACGAAGTAATGCGAAAGCAAACCCGTGGACGTTAAATGCTGGCTGAGGGTCAGCCCGAAAAAGTTAGGGCTACTTCAACCTATTGAAGCGGTTGAGCGTAACGCAGTGTTTCACACAATTTTGTACACCTTTGACCCATAACTTTTTTTTACTTTTCCACAGAGAAAGTTCCAGTGTGCCTCCTATAGATAAAAGAGTTTATATCGGTGTCTCGCTCTGCGGCGTGTGTGTAGGACTCTCAAGTCCTTTGAGAGTTTTGTTAACGTACTGCGTGTCGTATGATGATCACACGCAGCTAGAACGCATTTTATCATTTAAAAAAAAGGCGTCTTACTTTTGTACTGCACACGGCATCGCTCGAAAGGCAGCAGCCCTGCGTTCAGGTCGGAGAAGCTGAGTTGACCAATGAAACAAGGACCGGCTTCTTATAAGAAATTTTTTTTCGTTCATTATTTGTTGCTTGCTCGTATTGCAGGCGGTGAGGTAGATAGGAAGATAGATAAATTACAACGACCCCACATAAAATCCGTGGTGCTGTAATACCACAAGAGAGCTGAAAACGAGTGTAATATGCAATAATCGTAGCGCAATCTAGAGCAAACCTGGGCGCTTTTGTTTAATGCACTAATGTATGCCATCTCGCACTCTTGTATCAACAACTTCCTCACAACAACTCCTCTTCTATCAACAACTCCTCAGGACCGATGACCTGTGACTCGTTGTCATTCACTATGTTATCCGGGACTTTTCTAAGTCCCATCTAACCAGCCACGGTCGGAACTTCCTCGGTGTATGTGTGTGTGACCCTCCCCCCCCCCGCCCGGAACTTTGTCTTAGGCACGAAGTTATAAGAAAGTGAGGGCGTGGTCTAGGGGGGCAGTGAGCTAGTCATCTACCGCGGAGTCGCTGGTTCAATCTCTGCTGTTCTTTGAGTGGCGCTCATTGAAAATAGATGATGAAGCATACCGCTGAGAGTCATCGGCCATGCTGCCACAACGACTGTTAGGGAACTCTAGATATCTCAACAAGTCTACTTCTCGGTGTATTGAAGACATATCTCGATGACACGGCGATTCTAAGGGCTAAGACAACACGGCGAGTTCTGAGACAGTAGGGAATGAATAATAATCTAAAATATAAATATCCTCCCTTAGAAAATGAGGACAATGCTTAGCGCTTCAGAGTGCCAAAGGAGGGAGAAATTTTGTTTCGGATCTTGTCCATATCGGAACTGCCAATTGTTCCAGGGTGCAATGAGTCTCACACACTTTTTGATGCCTCTCTGGAACTTTTTTGGTTTTGAAATATTGCATTCCTAAGTGGCTCTTTTTTATGTGCAACAACAAATCCTTATGCCAGCGTGGAATGGCCAAGTTAAGCGCCACCGAAGCGTTTCCTTTTGTTTCGAATGCATTGCATATGCACTCTTGACAAGTTCAAATACAAGAAACAAATCCGCACATTCGAGACCGAACCTGTGATTGAGCGCACCAGAAGCCAGCGAGGTACTCCAAGCAAGCTGTTTACCGCCAGTATTTCGAGGAGCGCTTATGTCTGGCTGTGCAACGGTTGTTGGGATAATTCGATTGAGATTCAAGACGCCGCGTACAGAACCATTCGAGAGCTTTATCTCAGAATGGGAAAATAAAGTTGAACAAGCCCGACGAGAGGTTGGAGACCTGGATATTTTCAGTGCCTCTCACCTCTGGTCTGGTCTTGCATGTGACAATTGCCATGTCTATACCAGATACATAGTTCATGGCTATCATCACCTGGTCTGTTCGAATACGAGCTTCCACGAGGAGTACACGGAGTGCATCTGTCGACTGTGCTCTCAGGCGTGTACGAAGTTTCATGCGTCTGCCTGCCTGGCCCTTGCGAAGAGATCGCTGCCCTGCCTCTCTCGAATAACATGCCGCGTGCAGCTGACTGTATAATTGTATAATCTGTATAATTATCTATGTTATATGCATACTTAATATGAGTGAAATAAATAAGATGATGATGATTTCGAAGAGCGCTAACTTTCTTTCGCTTGCTCGAACCAGAGGAGCAATAAGCGCGCAATTGATCGAAGCGCCGCTGTGAGGTCAACGCAGGTATGCAGCACTTCTCGAAGGTTCAATCCGGAAGCGAACGAGACCGAGACGCAGCATGTAGTCCGTCTAGCCGGATAAGCTTAGGCTCATACAATTCGACAGGTCATCGGTAACCTACATTAATCCTCGAACAACTGCAGCTAAAAGATCGAGAAGGGAAGTCGTTCAAACAGCGGAGTGATCCGGCGACTCAGACAGAGAGGTACTCAAAGAGCTAGAAAAATGTCGCAAATGTTTGCAGTGCATGTACTTCTGGAAGGCGAACATGCATGCCTATGTTTTATCTGCATTTTCTAAGTACAACCGTCTAAAAATTAAAGGTCAAGATAAATCACAGTACCCGTTAGTTTATATCAATACACAGATGGACGCAAAATGGCTATCATTACTGGTCTTCTATAGGCCTACTATTTATTGTTTGTGGCGGATTAAGTATATAAATCCTTGAAATACCGATCAAACATGCTTTTTTAAAGTGGAGCGTATAATTCACTCGTAATCAGCGCCAGGTGGCTTCATGTTCTCCAAAACACAAACTATATCGATTCTGGGCTTTGCAATTCTCCCTCAGGTGCTCCAAGAGTCTCACCTTTTGCAGCTCGGTTTAGGAAGTTTGCAGTTGACTGCAAAATGATTCATGTTGTAACAGTTAAGACATTGCATCATTTTCTGATATAAGACGACGCCGTGCCGTTTCAACCCTAATCAAACCTCAGCTGGCAAATCTCCACCCGCAAATGTTACAATAACTTATACGGATGTCAATACGATATTTGTCTTCGCGTTTATAGTTTTCACCCTGAATGCTTCTTAAACTTCGAAAGGCTGCAAAGCCAAGAATGCAGCCCTCGATACTGAGTTATGCACGCCAGAGATTTTGCCCCTCAGTGTGGATCGCTCGCCACTGATCCTCGCGAACACCTTTCCTCGCCGAGATTGTTTGGTCACCGCGGTAAATTCCGATTCGTCCGGTGTTTCTTCACCGTCATGGTCGTCCTCGGCTATCTCGCTAGTGTGTTCCATGCTCGCCGTTTGAGCAACCGCCTGCAAGACACGCATATCTTTGCTGCGACTGGGTGACTTTCCACACATTTCGTCCTTAGACAGTAGGCCGGACCGCCCGCATCGCTGATTGGTCTAACAATGCGTCCAACAACGCCTCTTCGTCCACATGCACGTATGCAGGTACGTCACGTTGCACCATCTGCTCTTTGTTGGTGTTTATTCCACCGGCATGGCTAGCCCGGCGGCATACTGCGCCGCGTCTGTTTACAAACAAGGTACCGTTTGTTTACCATGCAGTCGCAGGCCGTTCGCGTTCGATTGGCAATCATAGTCCTGGTATCCCGCGGGGGGAGTTGATCATGACAGTCGTGATGCTGACTGGTGATGCTGACGGAACTGTAAGCGATAGTTAGGTACAGCTGAATGAAGAGAGCCAATAAACTGATACTGCTGAAGGTGAGTATTGATTGACCACACAATGATGATGATGATGACGGATTAGGTGGCCCAATGAGGATAACGGCAAAGGCCGGGATGCTAGTAAAAACAAAATTGACAATTTTGATGATGTTGAGATGAGTGGTGATAATGACTATTGAGGTCGACACTGCATCCAATATATAGGGAATAATTTATATACATTTTTTTTTCTTTCATTTATTATTTAATGTAAAAATAATATCCAATATATATATATATATATATGTATATGCGTATCATGCATATATATATGTATATGCGTATCATGCATATATATATGTATATGCGTATCATGCATACAAATATGCATGCATGTATATATACTACAAATCGCAAGACAAAAGTAAATTCCAAATCAGCCGCGAGGCGGATTATCGTGAGTTTTTGTGCGTAGTTTTTGCGCCAGGCTAATGCCGCCACTTCCACTTTGTCCAGTGCTGCGATTGAATTGGGCGTGTATAAGTGAATTTGACATACATTTTCAATACATATATATATATATATATATATATATATATTTAACAGTTTTGCGAGCGCCGCCACATTATTTCGGGCATAACAACACGTGAGGCGCGCGAGATTTCAACTTCAAAGTGAGAGCGGACATAAGCGAAACGCCACAGCGGACCTCGTAACGCGTAAAGCTTTAATTGCATGTTACGTCCCTATAACCGACAGGAGGCGCCTTGTTAGTTTCACGCAGCTGGCAACACGGTCTCTTGATTGCTGAGGTTGGCTCGCGCCCACTTTGTGCAGAGGTCTAGCTGATAGTCACTGCTGAAGCATTGTGTTCATCGAATGCCATCTAGAAAAGATTGTAATGATTTATTAATTATTTACAATACGTTTGCACACTCGGCACTGCTCGCGTCATTACGTATATATATATATATATACATATACATACATATATATGAATAGTCAAAATTCGCAACTTGACGACGTTATTGATGACCTCGGGACCACCATCGCTTCCTCCCGAGCCAGTGGTTTCCAGTGTATCGTTCAGTGGACGACGAACTGATTTAAAGCGCATTTGGAAAAAACAAATTGGACCACCGTGACTACAGGGTATTTATGTCTCTACATATCGGAATCTATCGAATGTAGTGCACGACGGGTATCGTCAAGAAATAAACATCGTTGCTGTACAATGTGGATTTTGCATACGACTCTGCGATTCAGCGGCAATTAAGCGGAACTAGTGCTAGCGTCGGTCAAGGTGTAGCCGTAGCATTGTGCCGCTGTTGGATATCAGAATGCCAAAACAGTTCTGAACGCTGAAGGCCGCTCACCCACGTGCTTGCAATTATAGCTGTAATGCTATGCCGGAACTTCAACTACCGAGCACGCGTCGTGAACGTGACGTGTCTCATAGTAGTAGGTTTTTTGGCTGTCACTGGCATATTGTTGGCGTCGTCAATTTTCCTGTCCAGATGTCGACTTGGTTTTTAACAGTTCGATGTATTAAAAATATATATATGATAATTACACATCTTCACACATTTACACTTCTGTGAAGTTTTGCAGTTGTCCGACAAGCAAACATATATCGCACGGCTGGCTTCCTCGGGCAGCTTAACTTTCGGCAAAACACCGACTCCATATTTTGTACTGGTACGGACGCAGTTGAACATACGATGAAATCTGTCGCCATCAATTGCGCGTTATACGTCGTTTTGCATGTCTCAGATGACTCTAAAACATAGTTGCGTGTTATTTAATGATGAAGCCATGCAGTAACCAAAATAGCGCGCCTTGATGCACTCTCTCTCTCTCTCTCTCTCTATCGAAAAGCATTAACATCATCAATGTTATTGATAATAACATATCACCTAATATAATCGGCATACATTTGAGCGACGCCATCGGTGGTAAGATGCTACAAATTGAGTTTGTGTAGAGCAGATACATCAACAGGCCACGTAAAGTTGTCTGGGGGCATTCAGATTCTTCCACACAGGAAGGTTGCAGCTGATGAGCCGAGATCCAACGCCGTACTATTCGTTTTCTACGAGTTTTGCATTCAAAGGCCGACTTAAAATCGAAATGCGCTACGTCTATGCAGTAAGACTCATTAAAACACATTGCTCAGTAGAATCGTGAAGCGTATCGGACAAAAAGTAAGCTGCTCTCGAGTAACGAGCGATTAAATAATTGCATTTTTGTATCAGCTTGACAGTTTACTGACTTCAACAGCTTGCAGGAAACGGCGGTCATTAATACAGGTCATTTTTCATTGCCTCTATATTTGAGAGCCCTTTTTTGCGCACCGGAGGAGTAATATCTACAAAAAACAGACGGTTCTTCATCGGCTTCCAGACTACTCTGGCATATTAGACTGAGGGGACTCAGCCTTTATCCCTCGTGACCAAAATTTTGGTGGAAATATGTTGGAAAGCCTTTAGGGGCAATGCTCATCTTGACTTTTGCTTAGAAAAGGTGTTTTAGTAAAATCACTGGAGAGACATCGATAACAAAGTTCGGGACTCCTCGCGGTGGACCGGAAGATAACATGCGCCGCCGAAGCTCGGAGGCGTCTTGACAGGTCTTTGAGAAAAAAGCCTTCAAAGATGCTTGCTTTCTCGAGATCGTTCGGTACGGCCGTGCCATGCATACTCTATGCATTATCATTGACTATTAATATAAGAGTGGGGGTGCACACATTGATCTCACGCCTGATATGGTTGAAGACATCCGTATCCTTAGCGCAACCGAAGTTCGTAATCTGACCCACCAGCCAGATCAACTTTCTTTTGAAGTCATTGCACCTGTTGGGAATCTGCATTTTCGAACTACAGAGCAGAAGTAAGATGTGCAACGTGATTGCTGATAGGAGCTCGAGTTCTTTCACTTCTCAGATGATGTTACCATTGTCATGCGTAGCGCATTCGATCAACTGAAATAGATCAGCTGCCGGAATAAGATTGAGAAACATCTGTTTCTTGGATAGGTCATTATGTCCAGGTGATGCACTTGGACAATAAGAGTCGTTCCAGTCAATCCTAGAGCAGTTGAAAAACATACATACAAGAATAGAATCATGCGTTAATAATCGCCAAAATAGTATTACAATGAATAAACTGGTTTGTTCTTAATGTAAATTGTGGTAAAATATATGGGTGTTATTTGTGGGTTCATGTAGCTTAGAGATAGATTTCTAGCCATACATAAATAAAAATAGAAAGCAGTGAAATACAGTTTTGGCCGTTAATACAGTTTGGTATTTCTGGTCGTTTATACAGTACTTTCGAATAAATCACTGGATTTGGCGGGCTAGCATGTGGCAAAATATGTGTGTTTTTTTCATTTAAAATGTCCTCCGCTATCTCCGTGCCTAATTACGTTATTTTACTCACCCCTTGCAACACGCTATAACAAACTGATACGAGTATGCAAAGCATAGACCTAGTGATCGGAACAGCTGCAACCAACCGTCACTACTAGTGAAATCAATGCATACAAAACACATTGTTTTACTAATTTTTGTTACTGCATACTACTTACATGTTAGTAATTCCATTTTGTTACTAAAAGAAAACCGCAATGGCTGATCATTGGTGCTCGATCCGAACATGAAATACGACACACGCCTGTTTCTACAACAATTACTACTACTACAGCAACAACAAGGAATTCAAGTAGATGAATGACACGTGCACTTCGTACGTGTTTCTTTCGTGAGGTGTGGTACAAATATGTTTGATCCGGTTGTCGGCCGAATCATTCTCAGCCTCAGAATCGTCGTTAGTGTTGCTGTTGTTGTTGTTGTTGCTGTTGTTGTTGTTGTTGTCGTTCTGCTGCTCAACAAACTACAACACGCCTAACGTTAAGCAGAACAGGACGGGTTGACGGGCTTCACTGCCTTCCAGCCTTCTTCCGCTGTTTACTGCGTAAATAAACGGCGTTTGCTATTCAACTCTACGTACTAGGCAGGTTTCGATAGGCTAGATCCGACGGCGGTTGGCGGATTGGTTGGCCACCCACTTAGTCACGTCGGATACCGTCTTGATTGGAAGCTCAACAAGTCGAAAGCTGGACAACCGTTGGCCTCTACGGCCGTTTCTGCCACCGCTACAGCCAGCACCGATGCTCGTTCCCGGAATTCACAGTAGTTGGCAGTCTCGAACGCCAGTAGCCCGAGAGAGTCTCGGACGATTCGGTTTTATTTGCCCTTGATGCAACGATTTTATTTCATGCACGGCAAATTCAACTTTATGCAAGTGGCGTCGGTGGCGTCTCGTTACACCGCCGTTGGCTGCGTTACGTATACGTTTTACTATGCTTATACGTACGTTTTCATTTCATTACGTATACTTTTATTTTCATTCGTTCGCCCTTTTGTATTGGCCGCTCCACGCATTGACGTAGTAGATAGAGGTTTAGTGCCTAGACCACGCCGCCACACCACTACCGGGTGTGGCGGCGTGGTCTAGGGGACTAGTGCACTAGTTATGGTTGTCATCTACCGGTCCCCGGTTCGATCCCTGTTGTTGATCGATGATTTTCTTTGAGCGATCCTCATTGAGATTAGATGATTAACCATACCGCTGAGTGTCAGCGGCCATGCTGCCACAAGGACTGTTAGGGAAACCCTAGATATCTTAACATGTCCGGCCCTCGGTGGTTCGAAGATATACCTCCAAGGTTGAGTTCCAAGCCCGTAGGGGACGGAGGATAGTCTAGAATTAGAAACAACGTCCTTAAAAATGTTTTAATTCTAGTTACTACCGGGCATATTTACTGGCAATAGCAACGGCATACTACTTTTCGTTCCAACAACAGAGGAACACACATAACAACGACAACAAGCAATACGAACAACAACAACAACAACAGCCAACCAACCGTGGACACCAACAAAAAGGACAACAACAATAACAACAGCATCACTATTACCATCACTGGTACCTTAAACTAAGGCCAGCAAAACGTTCTCGTCGTTAATTCCTGTGTCTTGGCACTGTTAGTAATGCGCGGTGCGTTCATCTAAGCCAATAGATCACCCAGCGTGTTTTTGACGCGCGATCGCCGAACGCACGCAAAGTGAGCTCGTCTGATTTGTGCCGAGGCGACGTCGTGTCTCGCCGCAATACGAAATACGACAATCAATGTTCGAATTGATACGGAAGACGGGGCGACGACAATCACCGGCGATCTCAGTATGATCAGTGAGCTTATACTATTACAACGACAAAAAACGTAACTACTAATACGACTGCTTAGGCTGCGACTGTTAAGGCAATTACGGAGTAAGTTACGACCAACGACGGAATAAGTGAAGAAGGCCAAGGAGGCCACGATCACGACAGCACTACGGGCATCATGATCAAAATGTTGTTTTGTTGCACTTGATGTTGTTGTTTAGTTGTACTTGTTGTTGTTTGTTTGTTGGTGTTTTATAGTTGTTGTTGTTGCTGTGTCGTGGTTGCCGTTGCAACGACACGCGGTTTTTGACAGCGCAACTCGCAATATTGGCGCCGAAACCCGCTCAGTAGTGAGAAGGTGGTCAGTGCGTTAGTTAGTTAGTTAACCAGTGACCACTACTGCAACGAATGCAATGGCTACTATAACTAGATACAACTTCCCCCACAAGTTTTCTGCGTCTACGTAATCAAACCGCTTCGTATTCGTGGTCGCAAGAGCGTCCCGACGACGACGACGACGACAACAACAATAACAACAACGCCGCTTGAAGAAGATCGACGCGCGATAAGCAGCCATCCATAGGGTGACGGCCGGCAAACCGCTCAGAGCTTCACGCCTTTGTCATAGCGCTGCCACCACTGACACCAGCACCAGCAGCAGCAGCAACAATAGCAATAGCATGAACAACAACAATAGCATGAACAACAACAACAATAGCATGAACAACAACAACAGCATGAACAACAACAACAGCGTGGCGGCGGCGGCGGCCGAAACGGTCACAGAAGGCAGAAGTGTCGATGATGGCGTGAAGAACTGCGGCGTCTAACGTTCGCTCGTCCGTCCGTGGTTCTGGTCTGTGTGCTCGGTCATCGGTGTCTTCATCATCATCACCGTTGTCGTTGTTGCTATTGCTGCTATTGTTGTTGTTGTTGTTGTTGGTGTTGCTACTGTTGTTGTTGGTGTTGCTACTGTTGTTGTTGCTATTGTTGTTGTTGTTGCTATTGTTGCTGTTTTTGCTAATGATGTTGTTGTTGTCGTCGTCGACTGACTACCTCGTCTTCAGCCCCCCTTTTGCTTTGTCTTCTTCTTCTTATTTTGCTTCTTAGCCCTTGCCCTAACCGCTTGAGCCAGTGAGAGGGGAAGACACGGCGACATACCACCACCGCCACTACCACTACCACCATCACCACGACCGCCAACAGGAGAAGGAAGAAGAACGAGGAGACAACGACAACGACGACGAGGAGGACTACGGGGGGAGGAGGAGGAGGAGGAGGAGGCGCAGCATGCTTAAGCTTGTTTTCGGCCAACCGGCCATCTCTCTCCGGAGCGATTGAAGTTGCTGCTGCTGCGGCTGATGTTGCTGCCGCCAGCACTATCGCCATCGCCACCAGCTGCCACCGCCGCCGCTGTTGTTGCTTCTGCTGCTGCTGCTTCTGCTGTCCCCGCGTGCCAAGGGGCATCGGCCAACTGTCGAAGTCCGATCCACCGACTGATCAGAAGATGCCGACAGTCGTCGCAAGTCGATCGTCTGTCTGATCTCCGAAGTCGAGCAGTGCGGATCGGAGTGGATGCGGAACAGTGAGGATCGGAGCAGGGCAGAGCGAAGTGAAGTATCATCATCATCACCTTCATCTCGTCGTCTCGATCTCGTCCGCACCTCGCACAGTTGGGGCGCACAGCAGATGCATGTCGTAGACGCATGCTAATAAAGGGCAGGCTGTGGGCTCCTTCTCTACCTGCGCATGTGTGGTGATGCTAGGTGTCGCCTTCAGCTCCTTCACTAACTCAAATCTGCTAAACTAAAGCAGCCGACGAGGACCCTACCGCTGAACGCGACCACTGTTGATCTGTTGTTAGCTGGTTGATCGATAACAGCAGTTCCACCACCAGTTGTCACGAGTACATCAATCCCGCTTAATGGTGCTGCTGTACGGTGGTGTCGGTGTCGACCTTAAGGATCCTCCAAGATCCTCCGTGATCTAAGGCCGCCGCAGTCGTAGCCGGAACTTACGGATTGACGAAGTGCGCCGGCAGACCAGCGCCCTTTCGGCAAACAGCGGTGCAGGAAAAACCCTAAGAGTCCACTAAGAAGTTGTGTGAAGTAAGAATATGTGTAAGGTGATTCTGTGTGTATATTCGTAACGGTGTCGATAACCGTGCTTTGTGTGCAGTGGGAACTGAGTCGTGTTCTCCGACTGTGCGTTAGTTGGGAGTGAGCGTGGGTGTGTTGGTGTGTGTGTGACACGCAACGCTAGCGGAACCAAAGTGTTGTTATCGTTGTCAGTTTATCTTGGAGTTGTGGTGAACTCTAACATCCCCGCTAGGGTCTGACGGCCCGAATATGAACAAATTCACCGTTGTGCTCCTGCTAGGAGCGCTGGGGCTCGCGGGAACCCAGAGGACGCAGGTGAACCCTCAACTTCTGCAATGGGCACTTAATCGAGCTTTTCACAGGTAAGTGATTTAATCGCGCCCCGTTTGCACCTTGGTTGGTTCCTGTCTTGGTTGTCCCTTGTTTGGTTTGGTCTGCGGCAATGCTGCAGTATGCGTTGCAAACAGCGACTCTCGCCTTTACACGCGACGGAGATTGAAATTGACGGAGACCTACGTAGAAATTTCGTGCCCACGAAGGTCACGACGATATCACGCCTTTAGCATTGCGTTCTATATATATATATATATATATATATATATATATATATATATATATGGCGTTATTGGCATGATCGGCCATGCGTTTAATTGTTCCGCTTGTGGTGAGTTCTGAATAATCTGCTCAGTTACTATAACCTAGATGCACCTGAAAATCCACATTTCTAGCGAAAGTGCCTGCCGTCTGTCAGGCCGACCTTCAAGGCCGGTGCTACCTTTCTTGGTAAATCCAACTTAAGGGGTTTGTTTTCGAGTTGTTCTTAACCCTGACGGAAATTAAATATTTCTCTGCGCATATGTACGTATTCGTCGCCACTGGAGGAATTTTTTTATTTACACAGCAAGGCATTTTTCACAGCAAAGCAAAGTTGACCTGTCCGACAACACATAGTGGTCGGACGGTATGATTTTAATTATATGTATATATATATATACATACATACATACATAATAAGTTGGAAAAATATACGCGTTAAAGACAACCTTTGGCATGCGTTGAAAACGGTAAAAAGACTGACGTGACAAGGCTTTGTCAGAATTCTAACTTAAACAAGCTTTCTTCTATGCAGAGTCGAACTGCTAAACCGATAGAATATAAGGTCAATGTGCATATTCTACTTCCAACCAGATGTACTGCGAAACAGCTTGTCGACTCTTGATGCTAATTAGTGTGTGTGTGCTGGTGGCTGTTATTGATAAAGAACGCGAACAGGAACTGCAGTAGTAACAATAATGTATCTATTTAGTTTTCTTTTTATGTCACTGTCTGCAAGTACTACGAGTTTTCGCCTCGAACAAAGTCGGTGTGGGGCCACGATCAAACTTGCGACTTCCAATGTCAGAATAATGTCATTTCCTCTGACGATGTGTCGTCGACAATATAATAATGTTTTGATTACGGCATCACATGTTCCGCCAGGTCACGCGTTTTCGAGTGCAGACGACGCTCTACACAAAAGTTTAACACTAAACTGCTCTACGCCGGGGCAACTACAAGTAAACAAAACAACACGCAAGAAATAAACGCGGGAATAAATTTAGCAACCAAGCGAGAAAAGGTGTTAGTGGCGTATAAATGATGATGACGGTCAAGAGCGCTATTTGCACCGTTTCTCTTGATCTTTCTTTCTGTAGCACCTTTTTTTCGTGATCTCTCTCTCTCTCTCTGCCATGCAGCAATTTTGTAATATTATGCATGTTTTTAATGACAACACCGTACGTACGAATACACTATGAATATCACAGTCACATATGGGTGTGAGTCTATCATGCACATATGAGGAGTGCATCGTGCACACATGAGGAGTGCATCATGCACAGATGAGAAGTGCATCATGCACACATGAGGAGTGCATCATGCACACATGAGGAGTGCATCATGCACACATGAGGAGTGCATCATGCACACATGAAGAGTGCATCATGCACACATGAGGAGTGCATCATGCACACATGAAGAGTGCATCATGCACACATGAGGAGTACATCATGCCCACATGAGAAGTACATCATGCACACTTGAGGAGTACATTAAGCACACTTGAGGAGTACATCATGCCCACATGAGAAGTACATCATGCACACTTGAGGAGTACATCAAGCACACTTGAGGAGTACATCATGCACACATGAGGAGTACATCGTTTACACAACGACAACGAACGAACGGACGGATAGCCAACGGCTGGACAAACGCGCAGTGTCTTGCCGATCGTACGCGCCATGTCGACTGTGTGTGTTTGTCCGGACCAGTCGTTGGTTAGTTAACCCCCCGCCGCTTCTGCTGCTGCTGCTGCTGCTGTTGTTGTTGTGATTTGGTATCTTGCCTTAGTTGCCTGTTGTTGATTCATTAACGTCTCTGCCGAGAGTGTCTACGATTGAAGTGAGCGGCGGCCCTCATCGTCGTCGTCGTCGTCGTGGCGACAGTAGCAGCAGCGGCTTCTCTAGTCGGGCCCCCGACGGCCGCGGCAGAAGCAGCAGCAATCGACCGATGAACTGAGTATTCTTCTGCAGCATCAGCAACAATGGCAACAGCAGCAACAACGCTAGGCAGGATCGACCTCTCGTCGTCGTCGTCAACGGCGGCGGCGGCGGTAAAGTTTCTTTTCTTCTTGTCGCCGCGACACCCCGTACCCACAGCAGCAGCAGTAGCAATAATAATAACAACAACCACAACAACAACGATATTACGGCCGATGTGGTGGTGGCCCCACTGCTGGTGTCCAGCGGTAGTGGAAGCAAAGGAGCAAAGCTAACGGCAACAACAACATTGGCGTTTGTCGCCTGGCGGCTGCATGGCCGCAGCAGCAGCACCAGGCCTGCGGACCTGTAGCAGTGTTACATGTAGTCTTGTCTATACAGCATGTATGCATATATATATATATATATAGACATATATATATATATATAGACATATATATATATATATATATATATATATATATATATATATATATATATATATATATAGCGGCCACCCCCCCCTCAAGGGGAAAAGAGGACGACTAAATTTTAGTGGGTGCGAGTCCCACACTACCGTGGTTTTAACAACGTCGCCCGGTGTGCATAACGCATTTTACCAGTTACCTCCACAAAGAAAAAAAAAAAAAAAAATATATATATATATATATATATATAAATTTGTAGTAAACCCTCTAGCACCTTCAGATCAACCAGCACGCGCAGGCGGCGTTCAGCGCGCGCGAATTCGGCTCAACATCAACATGTTTACCTAGCAACAAAGCAGTGAGAGCAGCGAGACAGGGTGTCCTGCGCAGGAAAAAGATCGAACCACAGGACGTCAATGGCAAGACTAACACAGAGGCTGCCCGTGTTGCTATGAGGCAAACAACCACAACGGCTCACTAACAATCACCGTAGGACAGGAGAACAACGAGGCAATATTGAATGCTTGACCAGGTGACAATAGCAAAAAAGAACTGCCAACAACAACAACAACAACAACAACACAAGTACAATACAAACATGCAACGACAGCGGCAATAGCAACAACTTAGCAAACACAACAATAACAATGCCAACAGGAACGCTAGGAACGCCCTTATTGACATCATCAAGATGATGACGATGATGATGCTGCTGGTGACGAAGATGACGATGAGGATTGCAATTATGACACCAGTGACAACAATAATGACTTTCGTTTGATGACTTATTATTCGTTGCCATTCGGCTACGCGATGACTACAACTCGGACGCTCATTAATACAACTCCCCCCCTACCCCTCCTTCGTTTCACTACCACTACGACAGCAAGTGGTAAATGATACTCGGATAAATACTACCTTTACTTTGACATGTCTTTCTACTACAGCTACTACTATTACTGTTACAACGACGAAGAAAACGAAGACAGGAATGGCTGGTCTGTCTTCTGCGAGTGGCTTTGCAGTTGCTTTTCGTATTATGTTGCTATAATGCTATGTTTCCTCTGGATAGCAAATAGCTCTCTCGTTTACAAACTCATATATATATATATATATATATATATATATACGAAACATGTAGTTGATGGTCGTACATGTAGCCGGGCATGCTTCTTTCGTTGACGTTTTACTGTGTGGGGGTCTGAACAGGAGAACGGCTGCACCTGCCATTGCCTGCAATTAATATTGTCCAACTGAACTTCCAGCTGCAATGACTGATGAGACAGAAGTTGGTTTTGTCTGGATACACTGCTGGATCATCCCGAACGCTCAACGGACAACATCGATCGATACACCGACAGGCAATCAACAAATAATTGCGCTTGCGTATACATGTAGAATGTGTTGAGTGGTGTTCTTTGCATTGCCCCCTTCCCTCCCCATTCGATTCGTAGCGGAGCTGAAACTGACAGCGCGTGATCTATCAAAATTTCGTTTCGTCATCGTGTTATCTGGCACTCTGATTGTGTTTATCATATGGTATATATATATATATATATATATCGAGGTGGGCAAGCCCAAACGCCGGAGGAGTACGGCCTCGTTCTGCCGGAAGGCCTAAAGTTGAAGGTGGTAGTCGAGCACGTGCAAGACACAACAACGCCGCATCGACTTATCTTAACGACACCTGTGACATCCAGTCAACAACTAACCGGCCAACATATAATAATCATGTACCGGCAACATCAAGTACTTTAATGATTAGTCTGGCTACGGTTATTATTATTATTATTATTATTATTAAATTTGTCAGTCGTGAAGTGTGGAGATTAAACAACTTATGCGCTCTATATGCGCGTCGTCAGTTCCTCTAGGCCTCTCCCCTCCAAGGAAAAAACAAACAAGGTTTTTATTATTAATATTAGTATGAGGAGGATTGTTATCAGTCCGCGCGGGCACGTCTACACAGAGAAAAGCGAACAGAAGTTGCAGCTGGCGCCGGGTCAGCCGCTGGCACCGCCGCCACGACTATGGTGCGCCAGCAATGGCGTTACCAGCACCGACCCGACGGAGCAAAGCAGAGCGGACAGGCACCAGCAGAAGCAACAACAACAACAACAGAAGCAGTAGCAGCAGCAACAATTTGTTGCCTATCACGTTTATCAAAGATACACACAGGTTCGAACTACTACCACTACTACTACTGCTACTACGACGACGACTACCCTTTCTACTACGAAGTCAGCCTGCTGAAGTCGCCCTGCTGAAGTCGCCCTGGTGAAGTCGCCCCAGTAGCTGGCGCTCGTGCTGCTACTGATGCTGCTGCTGTCATCATGGGGCTGCTGCTGCCGCCGCCGGTGCCGCCGTCGCTGTCGTGGTTGCCCTATGTACAGCTGGTGATATGTTCACGTAGAAGACGAAAAAGAAGTCATGGCCAAAACGCAGAGCACAAGCGTCAAGCCCGACCAAGAAACAGACAGATACATAGACGTACAGACACATCAATTCAGTCGTAAACACATATATATATATATATATATATATATACGAATACACGTACACCACCCGATACAGGAGCAGGTTGCTTAGGCAAAGTTCTAGTGCCGATGCACTTGATCACTGCTACTGTTACCCAAAAATAAATATAGAGATATAGAAAGATAGATCAATGGACAGCAGAGTGGACAGCAGAGTCGCACCGGGGTTGGAAGTACCGCGGCCCACCGCGATTAACCTTTGAAGCTTCGAGTCTTATAGGACGACTTCACTACAGCAACACTTCATACAGCGGTCACAGTCACTCACCCGCTAACAACCGCGCTTGTCGCTGTAAAGACTGGAACTACACAGCAACAGCAGCAGCAGTAGTAGCAGCAGCAGCAACAACAACAACAACAACGACAACAATGACATCATCAGCAGCAGCGAGATCATCACCAACAACAAAGGCCGGCCTAGCAGCGACAACAACAACAACAACAATAGCAATAGCAGCGACAGCAACAACAGCGTACGTTTCACTTTGATCTGCTCGTATGGCTGCTCCTGATCAACCTTGCTTCCTGATCACCTAGTGACGTGACGGGAGGGAATGGGAAGGGGGGGAGGGGCTGATGATGACTGTGTTGTTAACCGTTGCCTGTCCATCACGATGCTGTGGTTGATGGGACAAACCATCATCTATCTAGACGGAGATTCGGCGCGCTTCTGTCCGTCGTGCAAGTCCATCGGGGACGCCGGCTACTAGGCGCGACGCTGGGGGGTTCTCATCACCAACCATCACCACCACGGCCGCCGTCGCAGTTGATCACGACACGTCACAGAGTCGTGGACATCGGCAGGGGAAGGGGGGGAGTGGGGTATTATCTCGTCTTGTCTTCCATCAGCAACAGTGACTGATTTCTACGCGTTCTACTTGGGACGAGAACAAACGAAGAATAAGCCCATTGCAGCCAGCAGCAGCTGCAGCAAAGATGCCCCATGGAACAATGGTTGCCAGCCCGGCACGCGCGGGAGCCGTACTGGAACATCTTCTGTGGTCGATGTCTTATTTCTTAGCACGGGATGTATGTACATTATATCTTAGCACGGGATATATATGTATATATATATCTTAGCACGGGATATATATATATATAGATAATGAATACCCTGTCGGAGGGAACATTCAGAGCATACATCTGCCAGCCCCGTCCATGCATGGCGTGGACGGCATAGAACATATGGTTAATAACCATGTGCTTCGGGTCAACGTACCCTTGTTCGATCTCAAACATGAAGTGCAAAACAAACATTAGGAGCGAGACGCGTTCCTCTATCGCGACGTCATGTGTTCTTCCTGCGTCTGACTGGCAGGCAAAGGTTCTACTAGAAAATTACCATCTTCAAACGGGCACCACATTGCCCGCTTCGTTTCGTTGCCGTTGTTGTCAGTAACATAGTGTATGTGACCTGCTGTTTATGTCATTGTCGTTGACATTCTTGTCAAGGATTGATCCTAATGACGTGAGCAAGATATATATATATATATATATATGTAAGATTATAGATAGGTAGATGTATCGACTGACTTGACGCGTAATGTCTAAATATGCACTGGGTGAATCAGCGTATGTCTGTAAGTTCGTGGCGAGATGCACAGACGGCGGAATTTCCCTATGCCGTCTTTAAGGCAAGGGTAAGTCGCCCTTCTCGTTCGACCCCTATATGTAGCCCGCGCTCGCGTGAAATTGGATCATCCCGTGTGGCACGTTCACACTCTTCACGGTTTGATTGGCTGACTTACTTACTGATCGTCCCGATTTCTGCGTGATTGAATCGCAGCGAATACGACGTGACAACGTCAGAGTTCTGCATGCTGGTTAGAGATATGCGTAGATACATATATATATATATATATATATATATATATATATATATATATATGTACGAGTGCATACGTGTTTATTTGTGTATATATCCGACTGGAGAAGATATGCTGCTTTGCATGTTTACCGTGCACAATATGACGTGCAAGTCTTAATGATAAGCCTTCGCTGTCGGCACATGGCCGAGTATTCATGGGGGCCATTTTACTGTCTGCTGCAGTAATTAGCACGCTGTCTCGTTTTTCTACAAAATATCGTATCCACCTATTTAAATCGATGGGTCTTATTTGATCAATCAGCACATGATTATTATAGCAATGGCACAGCATTTGTATGTATGACCGGCAATGAGGCATCACATTTTGGCGGCTGCATTTGTTTCACTATTGTAACCCATGTTGCTGTTGTTATTCTTATTATGGTTATTGTTGCTGTTGCGAATATTCATATCTGTTACTGAGCTTATCGTACACGAGCCAACTGTTGCGGCGATACGACAGTGGCTGTTCAATTAGTCTCGTCATTGTATAACTTATATATATATATATATATATATATATATATATATATATATATATATATATATATATATATATATATATATATATATCATTTTTTTTATATAGAACTATGCGTGTTTGTGTGTGTTTGCGGCCAATGTGAGACCACGTGCCAACAACATACGCGGGTGAACACTCGAATTGTGACAAGCGTCAACATTTTACACGCCTTGGCAAAGCGTGTCTGTCTACGTTAGAGCTAGGCGGCACGCGCTACGTGTTAACAGCAGAAATTACACACAGCTACAACAGAAGCAGCAGAAGCAACAATAGCTACATCAGTGAATGTAACAAGCAACAATGCACACTAACGACATCGACAACAAATACGACAACAATAACAATAGCAACACACACAACACAAACAACAACAACAACAACATCGGCAACAAATGCAGCAACAACAACAACAACAACGTCGGCAACAAATGCAACAACAACAACAACAACATCGGCAACAAATGCAGCAATAACAATAAACGCAACAAGAAGAATAACAATAAACGCAACAAGAAGTCCGTCGCAATCGAAAACGAATCGATGCGCAGTCACAGGCAAAACAAGACTTGCGTAACTTCGTCGGCGTCGTGGTGGTGATGGTGGTTAGTGTTGTCCTTGTTCTATCATCGATTTGGCGGAAGTTCTCGCTACTGCTTCGACCAGCCGACCGACCGACCGGCTGCTGATCAGGTATGATACCCCCCCCCCATTCGCCTGACCACCTGACCTCTGGCCTCCCATTGGCGTTGCGTCCGAGCAACACAACACTTAGTAAGTGGCGCCAATTCCCCGCGGCCCGTTAACAACTGCTGCAGGAGCCCATGGACCGGTCGTCGGCTGATGTTACCTTTCCTACCATTACTACAACTACTACTACGACAGCTACTGCTACCGTCACTACTACTGCCATGATGGCGATGTTGACGAGGAGGAGGAAGGACACCGTTCACTCTCGCAGTTACCAGCTAAAACGACGTTTCCGAATCTTCCGTTAGATATCGAATCTCTGCTGCGCAAAAACCGCACCACCATCACCACGGAAACGAATGAGCACGATGAAAACGACAAGGAATAAGAAGAAGGAGAGTTAGAGAAACAACAACATAAAGAGACGAAACAGAAGAAAAAGAAAAGAGAGAGGCTAGCCCCGGTTAGCTAGAGAGTGAAAGTTGTATGGTTGACGATCGCCAGCGGTTAGATCTAGTGGGCAATAGCAACAACAGCAGCAGCAGCAGCAACCACAACAACACGGATCAAAGCAGCTGCAACAGCAACAACTACCCCCTTCGCCCCCCCCCCAAACCACCCCAAGAAGCCCCCCGTTGCAGGCGAACTGCTTTAAGGGTATGTCGAAAGGGTACCAAAAGGACGCTCGAACAAACTGTGTCGAGAGCGCGTAATCGCAGATCATCGTATGACGTAGACAGGCGGCTAAACGGTTAAAGCCAGTGGGGCAACAAAGGTCCGACCATTACTTAGCGGCAGGTTGGGAAGCTGCAAGCAGCCAGCAACAGATCAGCTGCATCGGCGAAGCTCAGCCACAGCGGCAGCAGGATAGTGGGGAAGGGGGGTTTGTAAAGCTATCGAAAAGCATAGAAAAGCAGTTCGGTCCGATACAGGAACGTCGGCAGTAATATATATATATATATATATGTGTGTGTGTACACACCTTCCTCTTCTTGATCCAAGATACTTGATCTTGTGATCGTACCGCGGTCAGTATCTGGTGGTTCCGAAGCGCCTTGCAAGGAAGGATATCGTTGTACATGATGCTGCCGCCGGTCCACCTTTAAGGAGCGTGCGACATTTATTATGCACTGGTCGGTCTTCTTCTTCTAATACTACTACTACTACTACCAGCAGAAAGCGACGATTTGGATAATGTCCATGTACGCAGTCTATCTAGTCAGTCAGACTACAACGGCGATAACGAACCGCATCCGCATGCCATCCGGATACGACAGGGCCGTTAGAGCAGCAGCACCCCCGATACTGCGCCCACTGCGACGGATGCCGTTGTTGTTCAGATGACGTAAAGAAACAAACACCATAACAATAATAGCAACAACAACAACGGCAACGACAACAACAACAGTTGGCTGGAAAAGAAGCAAAGCAGAAGTGGCCATAGATGGGTGTATGGATGGAAGGCAGACTAAATTTGTTGACGACAATTGGTCGAAACAATTGACTCTTCGACTACTGCTTAATTTTTTCCGTCTTGTTTATCTCTTCTTCCGGAAGTCGCCATGGGGTTGCTGATGGTGGTGGTGGCGGTGGCGGTGATGGCCTATGGCTGTTTCCAGTTCTAAAGTTGTAATAGCTGGGACATCTGTTACGACCGTGGTACCGCTACTACGATAAGACAGTCGAGCTTTATTCGATCGCAACTCACTTGCGACTAAATAAATAGATTGGTCGATCGGTGGGGCAGTGCGAATGGAACGGAGTAGTAGGGGGGGTGCATGATGGGTTGGGGAGGTTCATGGGGGTATGATGATCACATGCAGGGCAGGCTGAAAGCTCTTGAAAGGCCGCTTGATGAACGATGAAACGTCACGTACACAGTGACAAATACAGACAGTGACAACGATAGCAACAAAAACAACAATAGCAGCTATAACATAAACACGACGACATCGTACCCCACAGCGACGACAGACAGACAGACGGACAGACAAACAAGCACGTCATAGATGCGATGTGCACGGTCATTGTGCCAACATAGAGAACACAAATAAAGACACACACCCGCATGGACACAGCGTGCATTGACTTCTAACATAGTCATATTTACAAAACGCAAGTATATGTTATACATTTTCCTAATTAATGTAGGAAATAAAGCTCTCTTTTTTTCGAGTAGTGTCAGGCTTAACTGTGTTTACGTGTCCGTGTGCTGGTGTTCTTTGTCACCGACATCGTGGGCAGACGTGCGTGCTAGAAACGAAACGGGGAACTATTTTATTTTATCATGGGAGCTGCACAACATCCTGTGTCAGTTTTGTTTGGGACACGAAAACCGAATAGATGCTGGGAAGTCGGAAATCGCTCTCCCTTTCCATCTCTCTCTCTCTCTCTCTCTCTCTTTCTCTCTCTTTGGTTAGCTATCTGTCTTTCACGTCTGTTAGTACCGATTCAGTCGTATTTTTAAAAGCACATTTTTTTTGGTTTTTATATAGCACTGCTGTTGTTGGTTTTGTGTTTATTATTGTTGGTCGCCCCTTCTTGTTGGCCGGTACCATCGATTTTCCGTTGTTGACGGCTACAGTTGTTGTTGTTGTTATCACTTCTATTACGGTTGCTTCTGCTACTGTATCCACCGTACTTGGCTGATTGGTAGAGTAGCTTGATCGTGCTGCTGTTGTTGTTGTCGTTTCGCCGGCGGCTTTACGTGGGACTCCAAGGACTTCCTCAGCAGTATCGATACAATAATGCCAGTGTTCAATATATATATATATATATATATATACATCCCTGGTGCTGCTTCAGCGCTTGTCTTTTTTTGTTCTTGTTGTTGCAATTTCTCATCATCAATCTCGTATAGCTTGTTGCTGCACTGTTGCTCGTCCGATTCGTGGCCATTCCTCTTTCGACCAGCACCACCACCACCAACCACCACTCTGGTTTAGTTCCTCTCGGGCCGGACTTGGCGGCACTGTCGCCCGGCCTTGCAGCCATTCTATCGTGTCCGCTTTGACATCTGACGAGTTGGCCCGATATGACCGAAATGGGTTGAATGCACGTACATGCCGCCACTGAAGGGGTGTGGGAGGAGGGGTGGGAGGTTGCAAGCGTATGTCTGTTTTGGCGGCGGAGGCCTGTGGGCATTACTAGTGTAGTTGCTGTTGCTGCTGCTGCCGCTGTTTCTTCTGTTACCGTCATCGCGTCAGTATTCGGAGCCGTAACAAACGTAGTTTTTGTTGTCGTTGATGTTGATGACGTGGTTGTTGTTGGTATTGTTGTTGTGGTCGTTGATGTTGATGATGATGCTGTTAATGATGTGGTTGTTGTTGGTATTGTTGTTGTGGTCGTTGATGATGATGATGATGCTGGTAATGATGTGGTTTTTGTTGTTGATGATGATATTGTTGTTGTTGTCGTCGTTTTCGCCCGGGTTGTTAATGTTATTTTCATTGTAGTGGCTCGACTGACCCACTCTTGGTGGTGATTTGGCATTAAGCCACTTTGAATTCTGGCGACAATTACCACCACCGCCCCTGATGGGTGACGACTGGCTGGCTAGCTGATGGGGGTAGCTGGCTATATGAGGGCGGCACGGCAAGATGGCAGTACGCTAGTCTGCTCCATTCTTGTCGTTTGTGGTTAAGGCCTATGACGGTGATGATGGTGGTCAGTGATGTTTGCGGTTCGTCGACCATGTCACCACAGGCTAACAAACACATTGTTGTCGTTGTTCATAATGTCGTTGTTTTTCATATTGTTGTTTCCGCTTTTTTTTTTCAAATTCATAATATGGTTGTTGCGGTTGGTGTTAGTTAGTCTGCGATAAATTCCAACTCTCGTCAGAGGCGGAACTTGGTCGGTGGCGGTCAGGGGCGAACGGACAGCCACGCCAGCAAGCACTTCATACAGATTAGCACGGCCGGTAAGCAGAAGTTGCCGTTTCTGGAGCATAGCGTAATGTGATGGTTGTTGTTGTTATTGCTGTTGTTGAGATTCTGTTGTTGAATTTGCTGTTTCTGTGGTTGAGGTTGTTGCTGTTGTTGTTTCTGTTGAGGTTGTTATTGTTTTTGTTGAGGTTGTTGTTGTTACTGTAGCCTGCTAATCGTTGCCAACGTGGGGGACGCTAATGGTGGAAGCAAGCATCAGAAGCGGCAGCTCGAGTAACGTCAAAGACGACACTTGTTTTGTGCTTTGCTGGGCAAACTGTCGCACGCTTTGCGTTCACTACTCGCTGCGACGGTCGTCGTCGTCGTTGGCAGGAAGGAAAGAAGCAAGGAAGCAAGCAACATCGAACCGGAACAGCCCGCTTCTTCCATTGATCGTGGGGTAGTGGGCAGGCTAGACCATCGCGCCGCGCTCTGAACCGGACAGCGACCGGACTTCGACAGCGATCCAAATTGCGGGAAGATGCCGCATCAACAGCTCCCGATACTCGTCGGGATGGATTGATCGCCATCCACTCGGCAATGATATGCAGATTTGCGGGGCTGTCTTTACTTAGCTAAAATGCAACCGGATACAACAACATCAGAAACAACACTATACTCAACGACAACAACAAGAACAACAACGACAACAACAACAACCACATCAATGTCTACAACAACATCAATGTCTACAACGACGTGAGGAATCAGACGCGGCGACTCACAGCCAAGACTGCGCGTTTTGGCATGCGTGGCCATTTGCTGCTGCTGCCGCTACCACCCGCTTGTGTGGAGCCTTCGCGCGCATTGCGTTCGTTAGCGGTCGATGATTTGAAGTTGATCCTCCAGATGAAGTTTCTTTGACGGTCTTAGTTGTTGTTGTTGTTGTTTTTGTCGTTGTTGTTGTGGTTTGCGTTGTGCTTTGGAACGTCCTCAACATGGTCGTCGTGCCCATCATCATCATCATCATTATCATCATCATGATCGCCATCGACATTGACGGCCGCTGCCTGAAACGACAGAGGCGGTCGGTGACACCCGCGACACCGAGATTACGCCAGATAAAGTTGATGTTGGAGAACGACCACCGCCGTCGCCGCCGCCCTGAAGCCAAATCCCCGCCGGCTGCACCATCATCTCATCTCATGCCTTGGCCGGTCGGTCGGTATCCGATGAGTGGTGACTAGATTTGCGGGCGGGCGGCCGGGCGACCAAGCAGACGGACGAGCGAACAACGCGTAATTCCGCGCCGATGATATCATCTGCTCATGATTGTATTGCAACGATGCAACAGCAGCAGCAGCAGCGGGCGTTGTCGGTAGACGGGCACGCCGTGCGCTGAACCACCATCCCATTTGCTCGAACAAAGCATCTCTTCTTAATCATCAGCTGCTTCTACTGCCGTTGTTGTTGTTGTTGTTGCTGAGTCTGCGGCTGCTACTGCTGCTGGTTATGGCGGTCGCTCCCACGTATTGTTGCTGTTGTTGTTGTTGTTGTTGTTGTCTTGAATGCTTCCGAGTTCCTTCAACGTCGGACAACGTCGGAAACGTTGACTTCACCACGTCAGCAGCAGCGGCAAACACGGCAACAGCGAGGACACTGATCATTGAGGACCTGTGATACGCCCTGGCTAGTAGTAGTAGTGCGTGTCTTGGCATGTGTGTGCGCCTATGTGACATGGCAAAGTTCACCTCAGTGTGAGCAGCCAACCAGGCAG
>QVRM01003810.1:0-39323 GCA_003439945.1 Dermanyssus gallinae | reverse complement strand
ATATTGACAATGCATCTTTTACAAAATGAGGAGTAGTTTTTAAATTAATATATTATCTCCCTCTCCTACAGCATGCATATGTTTTGAAGTGAAATAGTGGCTTTCCTGCTGTGCCTTCTTCTAAATGAGGCAATATATACATTGTGTAATGCATTACACCTTGAATAGTAGAAATCGCTACATGAATTTTTGCACATTTAATAGTAAGAATACGTCGCCCATCATCGTCATTATTATCACGATTAGATTCGGTCATAACAGTATAATTGTGTACGTATAGCTATTGTCCTTAGTGCTGTTGTTGTGATTGCTATCGTTTGCGTATACGCTACAGTTGTTTTGATTGCTATTGTCATGCTTCTATTACTGTCGCTTTATTTGCAATATCACAATTTTCACGCTAGAACACGACCATTGCTTCCATTCTTCTTGCTGCAGACAGCATTGTCCAGCAGCTTTGTAGGTGTAGCTGGTCTCCACACGCCCACTCTCGTACACTTTGCATCGCTACGGTCCGTACTTAAGAGTACTCCGTTTCTAAATATTTGCATGTGCTGTGGTGTATATATATATATATATATATATATATATATATATACATATATCGACTAGGGATGTGGCTGTACTCTACTACACATTAACTTCTTCGTAAACTCTCACCACGCACTATACGGGTCCTCACGGGCTCCGCTAGCAGGTGACCTACACTGCACATGACATTCGTTATCTCTGGCTGCCATCCTTTTCTCCGCGTTAGGTATTGCTACTATTTAATCGAGTGAGCTGAGGAAACTTGGCGCCCATAAGTCATAGTTATAAACAAGAGGCAACTTGGTGGAACACAAGGGAGACCGTCGCCTAACATGACGGCCGAGATAGGTGAAAATTGTAGAGAGAGGCGGATTGGTGGGCTAGCTTCGTTCGCCAGAGGGGGGGGGGCTATCTTTCTAAGGCAATGCGTCTATAGGACAGAACCGTACGGAAGGGCTCTACGACTACAATCACTGGGATGTTAATAGGTATTTTCAAACTATCCAGCTATTTTATGCTGTCAACTTGTTGTGGGGTGATACCTACTTCGGCGATTCTGACGACAATTGCACAAACACACACACACACATACACGCATGCATATATACCGTACTAGTTCCTCTTATGTGAAAAAAACGTACACACGCAAATAGCTGAGCATTACTATTCGTCAGGATAAATGTCGTTTGGCTGTTCTGTCTGATGTTGTGTAAAGCAAGACCACGGATCAGAGATGTGCACAATGCAATGAATGTTCACACTGTATTTACATAACCGGCTCCTCGGTTAGAACGCATTTGCATTGAATCATTGGCATGTCACACGATACAAATACTCCGATAATCTCCATCGCATGTTTTTTTTAATCAAACCAAAACAAATAGAGAAATAGGAACATGATGATAACGTAATGAGGCTTGTTCAAAAACCAACCGATAAACGATAGTGGGGTGGCTAGCTTAACGAATGACAAAACGAATCGCCGGCTACAAGGCAAACGGAAACCAGAAAGCTTACTTATCTAAATTAAAACCACCATAATGTGGCCTTACTCCTCAGAACAAGAAGAAGAAGAAGAAATAAGAACGGCATGGTTCAACAAACACGTCATAAAAATCGGACTTTCATGAGCACGAGATAGTACGGCATAACTGTGGCAATAAGTCTTCTCTTTTGATACCAGACTGGATGGCGTATTTCCGTGCAAGTACAGCTACGCAAAAGAATTCATACATACGCAGAAAAAAAAACAGGCTCAAGCAGTTCCACTACACACGAGTCGAATTAAATGCATACAACAATAAACATTAACGAGCCCGCTAGAAATCTGAGTGGATATACGGGCTCTCATACATATATATATATATATCATAATAAGATAAACTAACAATGAAACATTTACTAGTAGTAGATTGCTGGCGATTCGGTCAGTTATCCTCCATCAGCGAAAAAAAAGAGCTATCCACAGTCACAAAACCGGCGAATAAATAAACAGTTGTATAATGCAACAACAAAAAATGACCCGACCTAAACCATTATGAGAAAACTTTACAATGTAATATACGCTCTCTGTATCTCGCTCTCTCTCCCTCCTTAGCTGTTTGTCTCTTTCTCGTTCTCTTTCTCACTGCGATTGGAGATAACCACAGAGTAGTCAGGGGTCAAAACATAACAACAATAACAACTGATGATAGATAAACACCTCACCACGCTCGCTGAGTGTTCCGTGTGTGCACCTGCCTCCTCAATGCCTTAACTCCAGCAACATCACGGCGTATTGATAGAACACGCATCAATCACTCCACATTGACACACTTTGGTACAAACTTGCTAGCGGCCACGACATCTGACGTTTGTTTGTGCGATACGAATGCAGCCATCATTGGCCTGGAATTGCCACAATTGCGTGCCTGCATTGTTTGGATTACATTTCACATTACTTTTCTGTTTTAGACGATTCTCGTCACCTTTTGCGGTTGCGGTAGTGCACACGATTTACTACCGCGACAAGTGAATTAGAACTACGACTACTAGAAGTATAGCCACTAGGCTCCAGGATGTAGTCTGGTCTAGGATCTCCTGATCTCGATTGTATTCCGAGATTAATGAAATGATATTAATCCAGTTTTCTGTGCGCACCGTACCTCCTTTATATATATATATATATATATATATATATATATATATATATATATATATAACGTGCACTAGGCCTCACAATACAAAAATGACACAACACCAATATAGAATCCTACAAGAGGCCAAGATATCATTCGCGTTGAGTTAAACGCGTTGTCCGTCGAACAAAACTCGGTTGCTGCGTAATCAAGATGGCAGAGGAACAGACGGCATAGATTTCGTCACTCGTGGTTCTCGACTGGATGTCGGCTAAGTGGGTTCGTTCTTGCTTTAACATGTTGCTTCGGTTGACTGGTTTGCTCTGTCTACAGCCTTTTCGGCAAGCGTAGTTGCGTCTCCTGTCCTAGCTACCTGTTTCTTACTCTGCTGATTGAAGCTCATGACATCATCATCTTTATGTTGCTGTCGATGTGTTGTTGTTCTTTTTATTGTTGGCCCTGTTATTGTTTCAGCTATAGTTGATGTTAGTAATCGTGGTGGTGGTGGTGGTGGTGGTGGTAACGGTGTTTTTGGACTTGTTGCTACTGTCGCTGTGCTTGGTCGAGGCGTTTGTTTCTGTATTGTTTATTTATATTTGTTAACGCTGCGTCATTCCGTTAATATTCCGTTGCTACAAATGGTGATGCGATCCGGGTGCGACTCGATAGCAGGCATCGCGCATATTTATTGAAGGATACACTTCTCTCGCTGTTCCTCCTGCAGACGACGGGCGGTAACGATGTCAATATACTCGTCGTCTTCGATGCTAGGTCACAAACCAGCGTGAAAAGAAGAGAACAAATGCAGCAATAAGCACCAAGCAAAACCAAAGTTAACGGAAACATGGCATATATGCGCACACGTGTATGCATTAATATGGTGCAACATACGAGCCACTCAAATGGCTTATGTAAAACTTCTACCCCCTTTCCTACTTGGACCGAGTCAAATGGAAGGTGTAGGAATAATTCATCCGGTATCCTAAGACCCTCTTAATAGGTATAATTGTGGATTCCTCTGCTAAAAAAACTGCGTAATGAAAAAAAAAAAAAAAAAAAAAATATATATATATATATATATATATATATATATATATATAGGGCTACAAAAAGTTTTTTCGGTTTTGTCCGTAGAGAATCATTAAAAAAACCGAAAAAACTTTTTTGTAGACCCAATATATAAATATTATTGTTTATCATGTATTTATTGCGCCATAGGTTTGGTATGTATGTATATATATCATGATGATAAGAAATACATGTTTATAAATAATAGAACATCATCGAGTTAACTGCGTAAAAAAAGCTCTTCGAAACGTATAAATAAAGTTGTTGTCTTACCATTTTTCTTGCTCGTCAAGGTCCTGGACCAGGCGGGTCGCGTTTGTTAACGATTTCGAGTAGTTCTTCAATAAGCGCCTGTTCTTGCTCCCGTTGAGCGTCGCTTTTCAAGCTGTCCTCGACCTCCATCATGGTGCGCAATTCCTTCTGAAGTAATCCGAATTTCCGCTCGAGGTCTTCCTCTTGCTCGCTGCAATGCAATAGAATTACCAATAAACATTTACATAAATGAACGAACGCGAAAAAGCAGGGTATAAGAGAGTAAACCCATCAACAATATGTATATATATAATTTTATTTTCAATTTCAAACTTTAGATTTATTCTCGGAACCTCTATTTCACAATACTTAAGTTGTCAAAAACAAAACACTCCGCCAGAATTATATTTACCATACACTCGAGTTGAGTAATGAATGATCGTTTGTGAAATATTTATATATATATATATATATATATATATATATATATAAACTTTCCTAAGCATACATTTGGTAAGCACAATGGGGATAACTATTGTATGTATCTAGGGTTTGTAAAATGTAAATAATGTCCCCCTTTGACAAAATAAAAGTGCATTTGAATTGAATTGAATAACCTCTTAGGTGCCCTTCACTCTAATTCTTAGCAAATAACGAGTTTTAGCCTAAATAGTGAAAACAACGCGCGTGGCAGGCCCGACCCGCTTGTACCTCTAGATGCAACTGCCGGTTGAGTATATGTTTAAATTAAGCCATATACGAAGGCGTGTGACGACGCGGAAGCTCTCAACCATGGTAATGGGTAAGACAATAGCAACACTAGCATCATTAACAACGCGTCGCTGTAATAAACCTGTCACTCTACTGCAGCTTCACAGACAAGTTAGTAGCGCAATAAATTACGGGTATTAACTGGGAACGCGAACAACAGTAACACGAGCAGAATAGGAGCAACAATAACCTAGAAAAGTCGCCAATGAGAAACGGCAGTCACACCAAAAAAACCTAGCGCGAGAAACTACCTGCGCTGGAACACATTAACGCACTTGACCCTGCGTGTCGAAACATGCAAACACATTGCCAGAATTTAATGTGGCATTTAAATTCTTGGTTTTATTCTAAGATAATACCTAAGGGGCATGCCGGCTGACGATTTTGCACGAAAATACAGTTTTGAACATACAAGAGATCAGACCTTCGAACTTAAGACTTGACACACTTGCTTTCACACCATACAATAAAAATACAGTGAGTAGCACAGCTCACACTGTCAATAACTTGCAGATCATCAATATATAAGTTATTAAGGTAAAAACATACGTTCCTAATGTAAGAACTTACATATTATTTATATGTATATTTTAAATACTAAATCCACTCGACCTTATATAAGCCGAAGCACAGGGACACATGAAGACTCACATGTCCTAAGATAACTATAAAACACACAGCATCGCGTTAAGTTTAACAGCAGGATTGTCCGAACGATTTCAGTTGGGTATCAGGCCGAAGTCAAGTCGCGCACTGCCCGGCCAAATGTGCCAGTGCGTAAATGCATTTATTTTATCTATTAAACAGCGTTTGTTTGTGAACTCCAACATCCAATTACGGCTTCAAATACCTCCAGCTTACCGGTTTACTGCAAATGGCATTTTTGTTTTCCCCAGAATGAAACGACCAGTTGGGCTCCCCGACGACAAAAATCAATCAACAACTAGCAGATGAATCGCTTTTCGTCAACCTTAGACTCAAGGCGGCGGCGAGTTCTTACTTACACGAGGTTAAGCTGCATTTGTCGACGGATGAGTGCGTTTTTTCTTGTTGACCAGCGTAAACCACTTCTGCATACAGCGATTTTCCTCGGTTTTGTTGCCTACTTTCATGACCCGCCGAAGGTAGGGTTCGAATCGTTTCTGCCTCCTCGTCGATTTGTCGACGCTCCCGCTCGAGTGCTTCCAATTGTAGCTCGATATATGTCGGCTTGCGGCAAGAATCCTGCCCGGTACAATTAAATTGTTACACATTATTGTTGCACAGAAACGTTCACGTATAGGCAACATATATTCAGCGTACTAGAACGAACGACACAATAGGCATGTAACCATACATAATATGAGATCTTTTTACGCGTGTTGCAGAGAGGTGAGTCGTCACGATATGAATATATGTAGGATATGCATATCGTTCTACATTTTGGTATGTCAGTTTCAGAAGTTTCACAACTAGTGCAGTTTTTGCTTACCCTGCTCGAGGTCCGACTAACGCTGCGCTCCTTACTGGGACTTCGACTCGGATTTCCATTTAGTTCGGACGGAGCTGTTATAACACAACCAAAAAAGATATACACCGTTTAGATGCTTATTATTTATTATATTTATTCTTTCAGATATACATGTGAATGTTTAAATCCACGGTGCCGATGGCTCACATGCTTATTATAGTCGATATATGCTTATTATAGAGATGCTTATTATAGTCGAGACTGTCCATACCGTTTATCCCCGTTTTATTAACTTGCTAAAGCGGTCAGCACAGAAAAAGCCAGTCAGAATAAATGCCCTATTCCAGTCTCTGTCCTGATAGCCTGAAGTCTTGGGGCGCTGTGATATTTCAAATGAGTACCACGCACAATCTCGAGGCGAAGCTTCGCCCCACGGAGACGGCTACCAATCTAGGCAATTCCCATGGCTCTAGCAGACCCGCTTCCTTTGTGTTGCCGACCGTCGCCGGAGAGTGGCAAGGCAGGCGAGGATCCCGGCCCCTCTGTGTTAGGGAAGGGCAGACCCGGGTTGGGGAATCCTTACAGCTCATCAAACAGCAAGCCATCCGTTAGAGGACCCCGCTTAGGCCCTCTGTCTCTGCACTCTGCCCTCGGGATGGAACAAACGAAGGCAGAAGGAACTCTCTCAAAACGGACTGTGCTTGGAGAAGCTGGTTAGTCGTTCTTGTCACCCATCTGATGCCCAAGGAACAGCTCAACAGTGGTCTCGCCGTAGATAGGCGTAGATGGAGCAAAGGAGCGATATAACAGAGAGCAAGGGAAAGACCGAAGTCTGGCGCGCGTCGCTGCCTTACGTCTCCGCGCATAGTGCGGCTTGCGATAGTGCTCGTGCCACCCCCCCCCCCCCTCTGCATCTCACCCATCATCAGCCGTGGTCTACTCTATACACGACTGACTTGTTCAGGCCCTAGGAGGGGCCGAGTGTTCTAGCCTGCATACATCCTGAAGAATAGCACAAGCAACTGCGGGAATCACAGCAGCGGCAGCAGCACTATGAGCTTCATACGACTTGGGGAGGCGGAAGACGCGGATGGGGGGGGGGGGGCGCAGAAAGAACACAGGCGAACCCATAACGTGGCAAGGCATCCATTAGAGGAAGTACTTAGCGGGCAGCATGGAAAGGCACAAGAGTCAAAGCGGAAGTCCGCTTGGCTGTGCTCCGACAACGATGACAGCGATCTTGTAGGATCATGGGGACATGAGCGCGGGCGTTGCTCAGATTTGACGGAGGGGAGAGAAGTTGAGCTCGTTGCTGCTGCTGCTGTTCTTGTTGATGGTCGTGATCATTGCCCGACCGATCATCGTGGTCTCCGCTTTGTTACATGAACGCAGCAGCAGCAGTTAGCTGTACGTAAGCACCACGTCCAGGCGGCAGCGAGTCGCATCCGGTATAAGGTTAGTTGTCTACTAGCGAAACGCCGAATGGCGATCGCCGCTTCTCGATAATTTGACCCGACAACACTCCTTCTCGCTACTGTACAAGCTCGGATATGCTCAGGCCTACGTTGAAAGGCATACGGAAATAACCTAGCTACTTGGCCGTTTAGGTCACAATACACAGATGACTAGGTGACGAATAGGTCTGGGTCTCATTCACGTAATTGTGCGGCCCGCGTGAATTCGCTCAAGTGTCGATCCCAAACTAATTAACTACTCTGAACTATACATAGCAAGATGGTTTAGGGGCAACAGCCTTTGCATTGCATTCGGGAGGCCTGGGTTCGAGACCCAGACCAGCCACTCCTAAATTGGTGTTTATGGTTCCTAATTTAAAACAAGTGAATGCCGGAGTAGATTAAAAATCGACCACGATCGAAAAAAAACGGGGAGCACAAATGTCTCAATAAAAAGAGATGGTGCATTACCGTCCAACCCCCCACTAAGTTTTACTAAGTACTCAGAATAGCGAAGCGTTTCGGTCATCCCGCCGTACGCTGGGTGAAAAACTTACGTTAATCTTATAAAAAAAATAAACGCTGGATGGGCATGCAAGCATTTTAAAACAGTAACAACCAAATACGGTGCTTGGCCGGGTATAATTGTTTACATAATGGTATAAGCGTATGCTGCAGAACAGCTGTTCAATCTCAACGGTGCGGACGTGTTTGTGTGTGGCTCTTGGAAAGTACTGCTAAATCTAGAATTTGGCAAAGAAATCCTTAAGCATCCACGAGCCTAGCAACCTCTGAGATTAGTAGAATCGACTAGCGAAAACTCTGCTGCTTCCTTTGATGCAAATTAACTATTCGTGCGGTGTCTACTTAAACAATTATCATCATCATCAGCACCACTCAACTTCATCATCACTTGCCAGCATCTTTGATCTCATCAGCTCCCCACAGTCATCGCCATCATCAACTTTATCATCGTCAGCTTCATCTTCACTATCATCGCCATCCGTGTAATTAGCGTCTTCACCACCATCCTAATCATCATCATCTATGTGCTCTACTTTTTCCATCTGTTACCACTTTCTGCAACATCATCATTAGTACATTTTCACTATCTTCGTCATCATCATCATCTTTGTGTTTTATCTTCTCCATCAGTTAACACCTTCAGCGTCATCATCATCAGTACACCTCCATCATCAATATCACCTTTCACCTCAGTTAACTATCACCCACAGTCATCATCATCGCTGCCACCGTCACCACCACTAGCCATCATCACTAGGTTTATCATTGAAATCGCTGCAACTTCTATCCTCGGTACGTAATCATTATCGAACGCTATACTCAGCGTTATATTATCGAACATCATACTCAGCGCGGCCTGCGTCCGCCTGTAGTCAAACAATATCTTGTTTGTAAACAGGCGCGGCGAAGCAGCTGGTCATGCCTGTGAAACGAACGCCACCGAGACGGCAAGGGAAGGAGCCGCCCGAACCACGTACACCGGTGCATGCAGAACGTGCAGTGGTATCGGATGAACGTATTGATGAAGCAATCAGCGATGCGGGCGGTCCAGCTTGTCATCTAAAGACGAATTGTGGGAAGCGCGCGGCATCAAGCCCGGTGGAAGACACTCGCAACAAAGATATGCGTGTATCGCAGGTTGATTCTTCTCCAGTGAGCACGGAGGTTGCCAGCGAAACAACCGAGGGGGCGTTAACGGGGGAAAATAAGGACGTGGCGCAGAGAACGCTTACTGAAGAGAGGGACGATGCAACCACAGTCACTACCGACGTTCAAGAAAAAGAAGATCTCACCGACGATGATGGTTTCCAAACAGTGACGCGCAACAAACGATTGCGTGAGTCAAAGGTGGTACTCGCCAAACAGGTGGCTGTAATATTTACAGCTGATGATAACGCTTTGGAGACGCGTTTTAATGACGTATGTCACTGCATTGCGCAACACATCAAAGGCAAAGTTGAAGAACCTCGATTTACTAGAAATGGGGAACTCGTTATTGCAGTAGAAGACGAGGTTGACAGAGGTACTTTGTTATCGCTGCAAGAGTTGGCAGGAGTTAAGGTATCTGCGAGAATAAGCGGAGCTCGCTCCTCAGTAAAAGGCAAGATTTCTGGTGTGCACCCTTCTATATCCGAAGCAGCCATATTAGCTTCTCTCACATCGCATGGAGTCTCCGAAGCAGTCCGAGTGAAAACAAAGAATCCAAGCACCAAGATTGTAACGGCAACAGAGCATGTTATTCTGACCTTTGCGGGCAACAACTTTCCAGCAGAGGTCCGCCTAGGACTTAAACAACACGGGGTCATGTTGTACCGCGAGCCAATGCAATGCTTCAGATGCTTTAGCATGGATCATTTAGTTACCAATTGCAAGATGACAAAGCCGAGATGCCGGAGGTGCGGGTCACAAGAGCATTTAAGGAAAGACTGTAAGGCAGAAGCCCGCTGCTGCCTGTGCAATGGTTGCCACGAAGCCACCTGGGGGTCCTGCCCACATAGGTTGCGCCGCATGGACATGCTAAATAAAACGTCGCGAAACATAATACAAAGGCAGACAGAAGCCCCAAGTATTCCACTCTGCGCTCCAGTAGCCTACGTACACGCGTCTGACAACTTCTCCAAACGCAGTTGGTCTTCTGTAGTAAAGAACGGAATTAAAATAGTCAACGACCCCGCAGAGAGCAAGATGCTCGGAACCCAAACTGCGCCGGCTGAAAAAAGACCACCTGTGGCCAAAAATAGTGATGGTCTTGTCCAATCTATCATGGATAAGATTATCCCTTGTATCGTAGAAGCAGTACAAGCGGCAATCACCAGTGCCATTGGCAAAATAATGCCATCTCTATTCTCGCAGCTGTTGGGATCAGCGAGCTCCTTTAAAACAAAGAAGCACCCTGAAAATATTGAGATCGGAGATGCACTCCGGCACTCAATCGAAGCATCCCTACGAGAAGCGCTTCATGTCTCCACGAATGAAGTGACTCCAGATACTGCCGGAAAAAGTAAGAGTAAAGGGCACTCGTGACCAAAGCACGCACGTGCAGGTAGTGTCACGGCGAAAGACCTTTCAAGACCGAGCCAGAAACAGCAACATCAAATCACCTTCTTTCAATGGAATTGCGAAAATATAAAATCAACCTTGGCCTTTCTTCCTCTGACTATAGATTCTCAATATGACGTGCTGGTTCTCACTGAGACCTGGGCCACGGAACCAACTGTTGTTTCTGGCTGGTATCTGATAGAATGTCTTGGACAACGGAGTGAAGGTCTTGGAAGAGCAAGCGGTGGAGTAGCTGTACTATACAACAGTAAGCTTAATGGTATAGAAGCACTATACACAGAGGACAACTGCGTTGTACTTGCAGGAAGTTCCATAAATATAATTGCAATGTATTCTAGTCCATCGGAAGCTACTCCCGACCTCTTGGAAAAGCTAGTGTATTGCTTGGACAAAGTCGACCTTAACAAAACAACAGTGCTTTGCGGGGATCTCAACTGCCCTCTCGACAAACCGGACAATGTTAGAACAGATGCACTTATCAGCACGTTAGCGTCCCGTTGTATGTGGGTGGTTTCCACAGCCGAGGAACCGACCTATGTAGCCCCACAAGGGAGGTCTACGATAGATATATTCGCCACAAACGCCAGACATGACAGCATCAGGTACAAGGGTCCACAGTTAAACACTCTGGCCTTTGGTACTAGACGACATCTTCCTGTTGCAATGTCGCTTACGGTACATTATCAGGCAGCAGGCCAAAGGCGGCAACGGTTAAACGCTGCCGTTGACTCAACCCGCTTACTGGAGCTCTCGCCAGATGTTCTACCTATTCCGAACCCCCTGAATGTCGCAGTATATGCAACACAAGTTCAAAATGTCATACTGCAGAGCGTGCGTCCCCAGCCGAGTAAACCTCGAACAACCTGTTGGTATACCCGAGAGTGCCGACCTCTGAAACACTGTATGATTCAGACGTATATCTTGGCAAAAATTCGTCCGGAAATGACCTTCCTGTATACGAATGCCAGTCGGATCTATAAAAAGGCGGTGCGTAGAGCTAAACTGGAGCACGAGATAGAAGCACAAAACAAGCTTCTCAGACAGTCCCAGCTTCATCCACATAAATGGCTACGCTCCGAGATGCGCTCAACAGCCTGTCCAGTATCACCTGAGAGGCTGCATAGTTATTTTCGACAGATGTTTGCCAGCTCATCAACGATTCCTAGTTGCATCCCGATATACGTCTCCGTTTGGGGACAAAGGACAACCAAAGCTCGACAGGAGCTGGTTCGCCCTATCGGTATCTCGGAGGTTGTGAATGTGATAATGAAGGCGCCGTCAGGAAAGGCTGCGGGCCCAGACCTCGTTCGGAATGAACATCTGCAGCAGGCGATTATTCTGGCTCCTTGTCTTACTTCTCTCTTCAACGAAATCTTGAAGACATCGCACTTACCTGAAGAATGGAAAGTCAGCCTTTTAAGTGTGTTACCGAAGGGAAAAGGGGATCCCTTGATACCTTCGTCGTACCGTGGCATAGCAAAGAAAAGCGTCATTTACAAAGTACTGTCAGCATTGGTAGCACGTCGACTAGAAGATTTTTTGGAAAGTACCGAGTGCTTGCCAGAGCAGCAGCACGGCTTTAGGCGAGGGAGGTCGACGATGACGGCTTGCTCCGTTCTTCTCAATAGTATTCAAATGACTCTACGGGTTAAACGTAACTTTCTTTTTGCTGTTTTCGTAGACTTTAAGGCGGCTTTTGATACGGCGTCACGAACAATAATCCTAGAGAAATTAGCGCTATGCGGTGTCCCAGCGGTAATACTAAAGCTATTACAAGCTATGCTGCAAGAGGGGCATGTAATCATCGACGACGGTGTAACTGAACACACCCCAATTACTCAGACTACAGGAGTTGCACAAGGCGATAATCTTAGCCCGTTACTATTCTCAATATTGGTGAGCGATCTGCCGGACAAAATCCAGCGTCGACACCCGCAAGTTAGTACACTCATGTATGCAGATGACCTCGTCCTCTACTCGCGGAGTCGATTTCATCTGCAGCAATCTCTTGCTTCACTCCAAAAGTTTGTTGACCTAAATGCTCTAGTGATAAACGTAGCAAAAACGAAAGCAATGAAGTTTCGCCGCGGAGGTAGGCTCGCAGAAAAAGACGAATTGCGCTTGAGCTTAGCACCAATAGATTTTGTTCAACATTTTTCTTATCTTGGAGTAATCTTTTCAACGCAGGGTTTAAATTTCACTAAACATATCGAGGTAAGAGCTCGTAAGGGCATTTTATCGTTTCATAATATTCCAGAGCCTCATCGGTTGTCACTAGATGTCGCTCTCAAACTTTTTAATTTAAAGATTGCGCCGACCGCTGCTTACGCGATACAGGTCATATGGCCCCACCTATCAAAAGCAAATCTGGAAGTACTTGATAAAATCAAAGCCAGCTTTCTAAAAAGAGTGCTAGTAGTTCACCGCACTAGCCGCAATCGTCTTGTGTATCTGTTGGCCTCGACACCACTTTTTGTGGAGGAGCTCAGGGCAACTTATGCTTTACCGAAAACGGAGGCCTTTGAGAATCATCTTGCCGAATGGGAGTATAAATTTGCGGATGTTGATTGGCGTTTTTATGAGACTAGAGCGATGACTACAGACTACTGGAAGAGCCCATGTTGTAGAAACAGATACTTCGTTACTGGGTTTGCAATGCATGGATTTCATATGAAGATATGTATACGAAATGGGTGGCATGAGATATCAACCGAGTGTGAATGCAACCTATGCGGAAAATCATGTGATCTGTATCACCTCCAACAGTGTACAAAAGCAAAGTCGCTGATGAAAGTTACTTAGGAGAGCTGTAGCACATATGTGCATAAACCAAATATTGGTTAATAAACAATACATTCAATTCAATAAGCGTATGCTGCGGGTGCTTTCCGTAGGCTGCGTATATACGTCGCCAATTGGAGCTAGCTGCTGCTATACGCCAATATGCCAACGAGAGAGAATATGCCCTATCTTATGGTCGTCCCCGTACCGCTAAGTCGACCAATAATAATATGTAATGGAACCGTACATCTATTAGAACGGCTGTTCCCCTCCTCCCCTCTAGTATCTGTAGTAGATACAGACAGTATGGCATCAACGAGGGCTACTCACATGAGGATGATCCACGGCGAGCTTCATTCGCGTTCGATCTCGTCGCAGGTCTAGCCGACGGAAAGGCCGAGTTGAAAAGCGGAACGCCAGGTTGAGGCTCCCCGGCTGGATCTATAGCCGGCGTAAGGCCTTGCTTAACCTCGGCTATGAGACGTCTCGCACGTTCGCGCAAGTGCTCGCGACGCTTAATCTCTGCCTGAAGTGTGTATATATATAGGGCACGTCGTACATTATTAGGTCGCAATTACTGTGGCCATTGATACCGATCTAACGAAACGTTAACGAAGACATAGGTTAATAGTATGAATTGTTAGAAACGTCAGCGTGAATGGTTTGCATGACCGGACGGATGAGGTTCCATGGAACGATTTTCTGGTGGCCGTTGACCACAATGCGCCTCCCGGTGCACCTTCAGGTCACCGCCATTAGGCCGATGATGACGGCGGCGTCATGGATAATAACTATGCTATAGCTTCCTTCTGGTGTATCCTCGACAAAAACACGCGCCAACGATGCTTTGCCGATTGAAAAATTGGCTTCGCTAAGTAGGCCTATCAGCCCTTTCACTGTACGTAAGATCAGCTCTGTCAGCGGCTCCCCGTGCGCGGTCAAAAATCTTGCGTCCAGATATCAATATATATTTCAACCAATCAGAGAGTCGATCGAATTTTCGGGAAACCGACAATAAAAACGACACAGCAGCAATGACATACATCCATGCATTTCGTGCGCCATACGATTTTCCGTTCACAGTCATATTATATATATATATATATATATATATATATATATATATATATATATATATATATATATATATATATGCACGTATGTATGTGTCTGTGTGTATAGCTGGTTGGTTGGTTGGTTCCGCACATGTTTAAATTGCTAATATGGGCGGCTCACTCCTAGCAATTAGTACTGAATATACACGAAGCAAAGAGACAATGTCACATTCAATGCCTTATCGAGAGCATGTTGCAGCCGTATTCACGGTCGGTCGTCTCCCTGACCAACACGGAAAATGTTATTAGTAGCATTGGTCGCAAGAGAATGTGGTGCTCCGAGGCTTTCGCGTCATCCGGGCCGCTGCGGCCACCCGTGACGCTGCTAAGATATTGAATAATAGAAACATTATATATATATATATATATATATAACGCACACGAATCTCCAAGTGATTTAAGACTATGTATATATTTATAAATAGAGTAGCCAATGCAGTTAAACATTTCACCAGTTATATTAGTTGAAACTAAACTGAACGTTAATCACAAGCAGTACTGGTGACATAGTTCCTGGAGTTAGGTATTCTTTTTCGGTCTACAGGCATGAATTGCTGTTGTTGGTACATGGGGAGCGTTAGATGCGAACGTCAAACGAACCTCACTCAGCTGCTGGTCGGACACGCTCGTGCTCATCACGTAAAACTGCGAGCTGTTTCGCGTCTGCTTTCGGGCCTCTTCAAGGAGCTGTTGGGCACGCCTTCTCAGTTCTTCCTGTCGATTCTCGGGACGCTGCTGCCAAAAACGGCGTCCATCATCCAAATAGTAAATAGTTCCCCCGGCCCCGTCCGAGCACACAGGAAGTGTGGTCAGTCAGACAACACCGCCATCCGATAGAGGGAAAGCGGAGAGGGGTATGACCGAAGATAGAAATCACGATTGCAGCACGAAAACAAACACGAAGCGAGGAGCGTTAGTACGGATATATATATACAGGGTGTGACTGAACGAATTTTATAGCGATACATAAAATTGTAGAGCTCGTTAAAACGAATATTTTTTTCCAATGGAACATGTGCTCTGAGAAGTCTTGTTTCGGAGTTACAGTGAAATTACTACAATTTGTGACACTGGTGTTTTTGCCCGACATAGGAGCACAAAATGTGCTGTTGCGAGACAACCAACTTCCTAGACAGAAACTAAGCACACCGTCGTGTTCGTGATAAAATTCTGCTCCATCTGATGAATATGCAAGGCCGGTCAGAAGACGCGACATGGTCGCTTAGAAGAAAATTCGCCAAAAATGAAGTTCTTCATTAGCGTTCACGCCAAATACTTTAGAATCATAACCCTACAACCACTCACAGCGCTCAAGGCGGACATATTCAGCCAATGTGCAATTCATGGCGATCATTTTGGTACCAAACATATGTCAATGCGAGCTGTGGTTGCGGAGTAATTACGAGTTTTCGGCGGGATGTCCAGATTAAGTGCATGAAAAATGACGCGCTGCGGCTGTCGCGCGACACGTCGGCGGTAGTGAACGTCGCCACACAGTCATTTTACATGCACTCAACCTGGACATCCCGCCGAAAACTCGTAATTACTCCGCAACCACAGCTCACATTGACATATGTTTGGTACCAAAATGATCGCCATGAATTGCGCATTGGCTGAATATGTCCGCTTTGAGCGCTGTGAGTGGTTGTAGGGTTATGATTCTAAAGTATTTGGCGTGAACGCTAATGAAGAACTTCATTTTTGGCGAATTTTCTTCTAAGCGACCATGTCGCGTCTTCTGACCGGCCTTGCATATTCATCAGATGGAGCAGAATTTTATCACGAACACGACGGTGTGCTTAGTTTCTGTCTAGGAAGACTGGTTGTCTCGCAACAGCACATTTTGTGCTCCTATGTCGGGCAAAAACACCAGTGTCACAAATTGTAGTAATTTCACTGTAACTCCGAAACAAGACTTCTCAGAGCACATGTTCCATTGGAAAAAATATTCGTTTTAACGAGCTCTACAATTTTATGTATCGCTATAAAATTCGTTCAGTCACACCCTGTATATATATATATATATATATATATATATATATATATATATATATATATATTTATAACGGTAGAAGAACTGTAGACGCACGAACCGGTTAATGCACAACAACAATACACACATTACAATCATCATACAAAGCTAACAATTTCAAACGGGGTCGGGGGGGGGGGGGGGGGCGAGTGGTATGTCGCTCTGTTCCACTTTCTGCTCCTGTGCGCGCAGATCATAGAGAGAAAATGATGAGATAGACGTTTCGACGCACGCAAGAGTAAACCAACACAACGACAGCTCGTTAGCTAGATAGTTAGCAGGCTCGCGTGCACCGCACCGATGCGCGGTGACCCCTTTGGCTGATGCATAGTTGCATAGTCAATATACCTTGGCAATGTCCGAGCAGCCGTTGGGCAACGAATGCGAACGCGGAGGTGCTAGCGGGGGTCTGCCGATGCCCCCGATGATCCGGTCGTCGAGTGGGCCATGCGCTAAGGGGCTGCTGCCTGCCAGACTCGTATCGTCGACGTGCGGCGTCGCACACTTCTCCGATTCGCTGTCCGAATCAAATGGCCTCATGTTGGGCTCGATTGGCCGTCTGCTCGGGGTTGCCGCGGTCCGGTTGCTGTTTTCCTCCGGCCGCTCGACATCGGTCGGCGAGTTTGTCGCATGCTCCTCGTTGGTGTCCTCCGAAGATCGCTCATATCGGTTGTTGACCACTACGTTTTCCTGCTAATATAGTTGTAGTAGTAGTAGTAGTAGTAGTAGTCGTAGTAGCAAGCACAATCCCCGCCAACGACAAAGCAAATTGTAAGCTAAGTGCAAAGCAAACATTTCTGTATGTGTAATCCAGTAATTCCTAACCAAAGGATGATGATGATGATGATTATTATTATTATTATTATTATTAAAATTTCGTGCCGATTGCAATGGAGACAATGGGCCCAGTCAGCAGAAGAACAAGGACATTTATTATTATTAACGAGTTATTATTATTATTACATTGGAATTTTAATATTCAGGCGTGGCAGTTGCATTGTCACAAATACACGCAACAATCTACTGTACTAGATTTGCGTCTGCCTAGATTCAGAATGCAACCGAATAAATGCAAATACTTTTCATTTTCATTGAATAATTATATAAACATTTGTCGGAGAGCGCTGACAGGAGATAGATAGCAGTAAAGTTCTCGGACGTCATCTTCACACGATGGCGACAATAACTGGTTCGTGCAAATTGTGCATGTGTATGCCACATGAATGCAATTTAGGCAAGTATCGAGAATTCGATATATGGCGTGTGGTGTACGGTCCAAACACAAACAAAAAATATGTTATTTTCAAAAACATTCAATAAGAAGGTAATGTACGCATATGAGATGAAACCCGGAGAACTTCTGAGAGTAAAGCGACGTTGTTGCAGTTTGTGGGCATTTCATAATGTAATTTCGGAAGTCACCGGACATCATAACGCAACATTGAATACGAAAATCCATCGCGGTGTGGATGTGCTGTGCTGTGGACACTCGTGTTTCGACCGCGTGCGGCTTTGCCCTATTATGCTAACCTTCCGCTCGCTACGCCTCTCCCGGTGCGGAGGCTTTGGGGGTGAATTCAGTTTGAACTTCAGGTCGGTCATCTTGTCTGCGACTCGCACAAACTTGGCCGGAAGCTGGAAAGTTCTCAGTGGCGGACTCAGAGGCTCGCCTGCGGAGTTTTCGTCACTGTCGTAGTCGTCGTCCTCTTCGTCTTCTTCGATAAGGGATGGTTGCCTGTGGACGGAAAAGACAAAGTTGCTTTTTTTGCAATGCGTTCTATTCGAAAAAAAATACAGGCTACCGAGCAGGTTTGCCGAACGTTGAGTTGAGGGCCAACCTGGAAAATTCCACAAAGCTCGACTGATTCGTCCCCTCGTATAATCGAGATGCTGCAGTCGTAATACGCTAAAACGTGTCCACCTTTATACAACTCGCCACTCTACACCGTAGCGTAAGGAGACCTCTCTCATTGCCTCTACGTTGAGCGCCTCGGGTGTCGGCAACGAACGGTGGAATCCTTGCGATATAATAAACGCTTAGATAAACGTATGTGGCAGTATATTTCAGTAGAAGAAGAATCGGTGAGAGCCCGTCCCTTCAGATATATTTATATGTAGCTGTCGCGCTGCCCACTATGAAGCAATTGTCGATTTAAAATGGGAGGACCCTTCCTGTAGAGAAAGTATGCATGAATAAGCTAAGCAAGCCAAGAATATAGAACCTTCAGATGTATGAGCTAATAAAGACCTCTTATGTTCCGCTTTGTCCAAAACTCGCGTCAAAAGACTTACATGTGTATCCCGTCAACATAAACTGACAACAAAGACGACTGGATCGCCTCTCGAGCAATAATGTCCCGCCTTGCAAATAAACAAATATGACCAGAAAAAATTCAACAATTAAAGATGAGCAGCTAAGCAACGGAGATCGAAACGTCATCATTTTTTCATTCACTTACTAAGATTCACTCACTCAAAGCTTTTAGCATCCTGCTATAAACTGCGTCTGTTTGATGTGATCTGTGCCGTCCGCTTACCTCACCAAGGTGTACATGGAGTCGGCGGCTGTATTACCGATCCGCTTGATTTGTACCTCTTCGCCGGTGAAGTGCGCCTTCAGCTGGTACAGATAGGTCATGACAACGAGCTTGTCCGGCACCTTCAGGATGACCATGTCCGTTGGGTCGATCAGACGAGGAATGCCCAGCTCAGCCGCTGCATCGAACGCCTTTATCACAGCCCACAACACACAAATGTCCGCCGAATTAGATCACCATTTTAAGGTTGGGTTAATTCCTATTATCGATATCAACGCCTCCTCAAAGCCTTTGCCTCACATAAAACCGCTTTACCTTGAATAACCGAGCCTAACATTGACAAGTTAATCAACTTTAGACATTTCAAGGAAGTGGCGGCGTGACCTGGGTAGCTAGTGCGCAATAGTTCGCTGGTTTTTGGTGTAATCGATCGCAGGCTCGATCCCGGCTAAAGGTGGTCTAATTCTTGTGTTCGAACATGTCAGGCAAGCGTGTGGAAGAAAAAAATCCCAAAGAATGGAACACTTCGGTGACGCACTTAAGGTTCCGTGCTTGGCCATTACACACTGTCACGCTACGGATTTGTTGTTAAAAGAATCCACTTAAAAGTGTAACATTTCCGAACAGCGAGATAGCGTTAAAAATACGTGTTGAAAAAATTGCCTCTACGGCAATATTCGAAAAAGATCTCCTCCTCCGGCCCTCTGAACGTATAGGACGTAGTATGTAATGCCGGGAGGCCACACACCTAAACGCAAAGGAGTTCAACTGTGGTCTGTTGGTCGGAAATTATGTTATTACTAGTTCAAGGACGTTGGACTTCAATGACGACGATGGTCAGTCACATCAAAACTGAAATCAAAACTGCAAGTGTGGGGCAGAAACCACCGGTGAGTACTCGCAAGTGCGACTCAATTGAATTTGCCGTCGCCATCGTATTACTGTGTATTCGCAGCTCTATTGCAGCTTTCTTATCAGCGCAAGTAAGTAGTGTTAATCCAACCTGCCTAATCCAAGATATGCAGCAGGCATAGTAATGCGTCCGACCGTCTGCTCGTACGTGTGCGCATGCAATGAAGGCCGTTTTTTCCCCAGCTATCCGTGGCGATCTGCCCCCAGTAATTCGCAGTATATAATCAAGCTAGCAAATGTCGTCGAGCACAACGCACATCATCCTGTGTGTCGCTAATTATAGTTTTCCGGCCAGGACAACCACGATGATGATGGTGATGATGATGATGATGGTGATAACCAACCAGGCGATGCTGACGTAGACAATGTCGACCTCGCATGATGGTCGCATAAATCCCTAGCGGTCTCTGCTCGTCGTCGTTGACAGCAACGTACCGCTACATCCTACATCATCATCATGGTCGTCGTCGCTCAAGAAGAACAAAGCGAGCACAATGTGGAGAACGACACAAACAGGACAAGGCCTACGAGTGACCCCCAATCGAGAAGAGAGGGGTGAAGCCGAACCCCTCTCGCACAGCCGAACGCCCGCGTGGCCGTCTGGATTCCGGGCCGGCCTGGCCGCCCTCCTCTCTGCCCCCGGTTGCCTCGTCCGTCGAGACCTCTACGATTATTTTGCTACAAAAATTGCTTATCGCCATTGCAACCACCAGTAGAGAGGGGGGGGGGGGCTGGAACGCCTCCATCAGAATCCTCGTCGCCGCAGAGAATAGGCGGCTATTGCCGCAGCAAGATGGGAAGCCGGCGATGACTGCGGCTCACGTCGTCGCCACCGGCGCGGCCAACGTAAAAACAGCAAAGAACGCAGCAACAACAACAACAACAACAAACACAACAACAACAACAACAATAACAACAAAGACCACCACCACCGTGCACCGAGAAGAAGGCGACGGCGGACGCCTGGCACAACTCAAGGGAAAGGAGGCGGTGACGGGAATCCGGGGCTAAGCGTGTCTCTGCTGGACAAGGCCACATGAGAATGAGATGAGTCGACAAACGGAAGACGAAGCTCGAGAGACGCCAAGATGCCGGAATGGCATGAGAGAGAGAGAGATACACAAGAAATGGAGAGCGATAATAAGAGCAAGAGAGAGAGAGAGAGAAAGCGGTAGAGACGCTGCACAAAAATAGAAAATCTCAGCCGCCGCTCGAAGGCCGTTAGACGCAATGAGGACAGAGCATGGTAGCTAGCAGTGCTGGGTTTGTCGTGGTGGTGCCGTGGCCGAATGTTGTGTGTCCGGAGGAGAAAATCGGCGGAGAGAGATGAAACAGAGACAGACTACAGCCATAATAATAGCAAATCATAGAGAGAAGAATAACGAGAGAGACTAGTGGTGGACATGAAACGTGGAAGCCCAGGAAAAATATTTAGGCATATGTGTATATATGTATATATATATATATATAGAGGGAGAGAGAGAGGGGGGGGAGGGGGGGGCGCTGGCAACAAAACATAAAACTGCGTGCGGCTCCATGACACCACGTCTCCGGAGGGAACAACGGAAACAAGTATTGGACGAGCCCCAATCGGTACAGTCTAGCTGGCAGACAGGGATGAATGAACATCCACCAACCACTGCTACAGCCATGTCTACTCACTAATGCTAGTGTGTCAATGGCAAACAATAATACCAATGATGGTACTCCTATGACCGCGGCCATTGGCGTGACGTCCGCCCGCGAGATCATCAATCGAAATCAGAAGAATTCCAACGTATCGTGCAATGATACAATAGAAGAGCCGCAGGGCCGAAGCATCGGGTACTTCTATATATATATATATATATATATATATATATATATACATAAGGGCATGCCCTCGGCGCGTATTTAAACTTCTCAGTAAGCGTTGTTTAAACGTTAAGATTGGTGTAGTCTCAACATTTCTACGTGCTGTCGTAGCACTTATAGGGCTGCTGCATTCTTTTGAAAATTGATGATCTAAAGAATGCTGCAATGCTAGCGTAAAGCCAAATTCCATAATATTATAAGGAATTTCATGTTATCTGTCTTGAATCGAATGTTAAAACAACACCTACCCAAAACACCAAAATAAGTAGCGCATATATATATATATATATATATAAATTCGGGACCCCGAGAACCTCTTTAAAAATGAGAAGTAATGCTTACTGTCGTATATATATATATATATATATATATGTTTTGCTTTCTGGCTGCTAAGTTAACCCACATTAACCCAACCACAACACAACATAAAAGACAGTGTCTTGTTTAATAACGTTAACGAATTACAGCTAATTGGGCTCATAGAAGCTCAAGCGCTTGCAAATCGTCTGACGGGATCCGTCCACGGCGAATGGCACAACTCTGTGCTGCAGTGTGCTTGATGTGAGGCGTCCTAACTAAACGCTGTCTCACAGCTGCAGAGCGACGCAGCGCAGACGTATTCTGGTCAGCTCGCAAAGCACACAATGAATGTAAAATGTCAAAAAATAGTGATATATGCATAGCTATGTATCTAATAAAGCGCGCGAATCCAGTCTGCTCAACAGCGAGTCAGTGAAGTTTTACTGACTGTCCGACACGTACCTTTTTACAGTTGCCTTTAATATCGTAAGGTGAAAGGCTGTCGAAGTCGATGAGATCCGGCCGGTAGCCGTGGATGACGGCGCAGAAAGCCAGCCCGTTCCGCCACGATGTCGTCATGTTCGTAATCGACACATTCGGATAACCTTGCGGAGCGAAACATCAAAAGATCAACATACATTTATCATCTACCACTAAAATCGGTCTGGAAAAATGTACTAGTTTATTTACCACTCATGCGCATGTCGCATAGAGATTGAACTTTGTTGTCGCATAGGCAACATAGATGCAAAGTCAACCACATGCCTCACATACTTGACAAGGTTAACAGACTTTTCATCCGTCTGTCGTCGTTTAACTCGTGCTAGTAGGCTAGCACTAAACACACTTTTTTCTCTGGCTTTAGGCAAACGCTAGATTAGCTGATAGCTGTAAGCTGTCAGTCACAATAATAGCCGTTTGATATACTATTTCTGCAAATGTCAGAACAATGAACTTCATGAACAAACCACGAAACACACACCAGTATGGCACACCTTTACCGAATCCACATCATATTCCCATGTCGTAGCTTATAACGACAACAAGAATAACGACTATAACAGTCGAAATCGAAAGGGAGAAGTCGAGCCCATTCCATCTCGCCGAATCATCCCTTGCAAGCACGCATCGTTGCGGGCGTCGTCAGGCATCGAAGTGGCATTTTTACTGCCAGAAGTGTTGAGGGGGCGCAGTGTTGAGGGCAGCGAGCGGCAGCAGAAAGGAAGCTGTACAAATGAGTACAACAAGTAACGCAAACGCAGGCCGCCTGCCTCAGTAGCGGCGTGGCCTAGGGGACTAGTGAGCTAGTCATGGTTGTCGTCTACCGGTCCCCGGTTCGATCCCTGTTGTTGATCGAATTTTCTTTGAGCGATCCTCGTTGAGATTAGATGATTAACCATACCGCTGAGTGTCAGCGGCCATGCTGCCACAAGGGCTGTTAGGGACACCCAGATATCTTAACATAACGGGCCCTCGGTGCTTTGAAGATATATACCTCAGGTTGACTTTCAAGCCCGTATGGGACGGAGGATAGTCTAGAATTAAAAACAACCTCCTTAAAAAATGTTTTAATTCTAGGCCGTCTGCCTTTTTCGTCACTACGAGGACGACTCACTTACCTTCGGTGACCTGCTGACACCAGAGGAGCAGTTCGTCGCCCGTCATGTCGTCTTCTTTACCGTCGGTTTCGCCGTCGTTGATTTCACGGCCGTCTCCGTCACCGATGTCCACCCGGCCGCCAATTACTTTGACCTCTGTCTTCGGCCGCTGTGGCTCGAGCTCGCCGGACGGCTGTGGCCTGACCGCAGGCGGCCCGCGGTGGCCCGAAGACCGAGCTTGAGCTGAATCTGTCTTGACGGAATCGACGTTCTCCTCCCGGACGCCGCGGGTCTCGGCAGTGTCGCCAGTTGAACTGAAATGTAGATCAAAGCAGCAGAAGCAACAACAACAGTTAACTCTTTGACACCAACAGTTAGCTCTTTAAACACAACTTGGAGGGCCCTCTTTGCTATTGTACTCTGCAGGTGCATGTTCAGTAGTGTCCGCACAAACGAAAGCAAGTTGCTTTCGTTAACGACGTATCAGTTTGTCGACAAACGAACGAGCCTCTATATGAGGACGGTAAAGATGAATAATATTGTCATTAAAATAAATGCACACGTCAGGTTGCTACGGTACTATATCTCACAGCGAATAAAATCACCTACACACATAAGTTCTATTCAATTTAATTCCGAACATAGTTCGGCATCACGTATGCACATAAGCTCCGGTGTTTGCTTGGCGTGCAGCCAGAAAATCAATCGCACAACGAAGCGGCTTTGCGGGCTTCGTCGCCAACCAGCATCCTTCGATCATTTATTCGGTAAATAAAGGCGGTTTCTATTCTTCTATTCTTTCTCGTCTAGGCAGTGTGTCGGCGGTCAACAGTTGCAGGCAGGTCGCCCGAGATCCAACGTCGTTGTCGTTGTCGTCGTCGTCGAGTCAAAGAGCGGAAACGAGGCGCAGGGAGCGAAGTAGTCGTCGCTCGGGCTACGGTGAACCATCTGCTCGCGGCTTCACACAACTAGTGGCGCGACGAGGAAAAGTGAGCTTGAACAGAGATATGTCATGTCGCCACAGACAGCGAGAGATGTCATGTCACCAACGCTTGCCCACCGCACAGCTGGCCCTATATCCCGGTAGGCCGCCCCCCCCCGTCACGCAGCCAGCCAGCTCTCGCTTATCCCACGGGACAGACGGACGCCTTTGTCTCTCGATTCTGCCATCTTTTTCTTCTTCTCCTTCTGCTGGTGCGCTTCCGAAGCCCCTCCGCGATTCCACACACACACAGTTCAACGCCTCCACTATGCCCGCCCATTCACTTCGTAACTTTGTCTGCTGTCTGCTGTCATCTTTGGCCGTAATCGTCGAGCTTCTGAAACTCGTTGTGGTGCTAGGGTTGGCAACAGCCGCATCATCATCGTCATCATCATCATCATCATTATCATCAATAGCAGCAGAAATAGCCGACAAATCATCACTATTGTGACCATCTTCACTGCCATCATCATCGTCATCGTATCCCGCCCTGACGTATCGCCCTGACGCTAGGTGGGGCAAAGTAGGGAAAATAACGAAATCGTAGAACTCCCCCGCCCACGGCCGCTGCAGTAACAGGAACAACACCAGCGCAGCAACAACAGTAGCCGAAACATCACAATAGAAACAATACTTCCCTTTCGTATTCTCTCTATCTCTCTCTCTATTTCGTTCTCACCCTGTCTCTCTAACGTTGCCTTTATGTTGTCACCTCTTATTCAATCTTCTTCTCTCTTCTTCTTCGTCGTCGTCGTCATTGTTATAGAGGTTCTGGAGGCGCGAGCGTTCGCTTCCGATGACATCTCGGATAGGATCCGAGATCCTTAACTCCGACCACCCACGTGTTTCGAGTCACCGTTTGGTCAGCACCCCACGGGTGTGAGTGCTTGGGTGGGTGCTTCTGTGACTTTGTTGCTTCAATAGAAACGGTCCGTGTTTAGTTTTCTTCTCTTTCTCACTCTCTCGCTTGCCTCTTATTCTGCCTTAGCGTTCTGTGGCCGTGATCAGCAACCTACTAGAGCCAAACCCCGACTCAGTAACAGCGACAACAGCAGCAGCATCAGAGAGATATCTACCTTAGAGATTCTTCGGTCTTACTACTGCTTCATTGTCTACTTCTCTTTTTTCCGTTTTCGTGCTCTCTCTCGGTCGCTCTTTATCTGTCGCTGTCGCGTTCCCCTCCAGCTGTTCGTCCCGACCGGGTCACACAGGTGGGCGGTGCAGATGCCTACTACTAATAGTCGGTGGTGGAAAGTAGTGGTTTCGCGTTTAGTTTTCCCGCTGTTGAAACAAATCTGGAGCAGCAAAAGCTCTAACGGCAAGAACGTTGCCGCTATGTCATTGTGCAAATTGCTGCTTATTGTGAAGATATATATATATATATTGAAACCACCGTACACGGGCATTAGCCTTACGGAATCTTTTTAAAAAAGAAAGAAAATATTGCGATGATTTATTAATCATTTACAATACATTTGCACACTCGGCAGTGCTCGCCTAAATATATATATATATATATATATATATATATATATATATATGAGTATCAACAACGTTTACCTACGCTATCTATTTTGATAACAAATCAAGCATTGGACAAGATAGATCATTTTCTCCTCCAAATGATGCTGGGTCGTGGTGGATGCTAAGACGATAGACAATGGCCAGCCTAGGTTGACAAAGAGGAGGCAGCTCGACTGCAGCGACTCGACTGCGTACGAATGAGGAAGCCACGCTCCTCGCGGATCGGCCACGCAAAGCAGGAAGAAATGAGCCGCTGACGCTGAACAATACGACGAATCGGACTTTTGGGACAGACCAAGGTGAGAATAAGCAGGCTAGCCAGCCTGGTAGGGCTGTAGGCAGCTGTTTGCACGCCTGGCGTCGTAGAGTACATATATCGTATGTGTACTGTACATGCATGCGCATGTCCTTTCATGACGGCGTGTGCTTGTGTATCTGTGTGTACATGTTGTGTATGCCATGGGATATGGCACTGCACGCTCGGTACGTCGTTGCAGAAAATCTGTGTGGCTTTCCCGCTGCCTAAAGAAGCCGAACTAATTAGTAGTCGACGTAATTTGTGCGCAACTTGCCGATCCGTTGCGAATCGCAAAGGCTCCTCCTTCAGTAGTAGCAGCCGTCGTCGACGTCGACTTCGTTGTTATTGCTGTTGCTGTTGTTGTTGTTGTCGTCGTCGTCTCACTGAAACGGGGCGGCAGCGGACAGTGGCCGATAGAGGCTCCTAACCGACCCCCCCCCCCCCGACACGATTGCTAACCGTTAGCTTAGAGCGTTAGGTTTTGTTGTTATTGTTGTTCTTGTCGGCGTCGTCATTGTTGTTGTCGTCGTCATTGTTGTTGTACACGTCAGCTGGTCCGGCCAGTACACCGCACTCAGGCCATTTGGCCTAACGGGCAGAGAGCTAAAGACAGTCTGCATGATGTTCTCTCCTCTAACCTCGCCGGCCCTAGTCTTCTCTTTTCATCTCTCGGTGAAGACCGTTGTTCGAGCAAAGTAAAGAAGAAAAAAAGTTTCCACGAGCGTAAGAACGAGAATTCATAACTTTGCCGCCGTCGCCGCACGCATGTCTTACGTATTTTCTTAGCCCGAGGTAGATCAGCTCAAGTCGCTTAATTAGGGTAGCGTTTAGCACTGACTAAAGAAAATGCACTTTCGCACACATTCGCCTCACTTGAGCGACTCGTCGTTTGCATTTTGTATTTTTCACATAATGCACAAAGTGGCACGACACTGCTAGATATGCATATATCCTTTCTCGAATGTCTTTAACTCGCTACTAGATGGTAATCAAAAAGCGAGTATGAAGCTTATAATTCATAACTTTCGCATAAGTTATGAATAATTAGATCACTTTTTATGATGCTCGTAAGTGCGCGACAAATATACTATATAAATATATACCTATATATATATTTTTTAATTTATATAATTTTTGAGAAGTTGTGTGCTCGTATACTGTCTTATAAACGTGTGCACATACGTGCTGTATATACATTGAATAAAGGCTATTCTGTGTTGCATTGTACATATATATATATATATATATATATATGAGCATCTGTATAACCGCCTGGCTAAAGCCGTTCGCGCCCCACTAGCTTCACAGGCATGAAGGCGTCGCGCGTTCGAGTCGAGAGGTCAGGCAAGACGACGACGACTAATATGGGGGCAGGCCGAGTATCGGCGCCGGTGAGAACTTTCGAGGCGCAGAGTCCGTAAGCCATCATACGCACACTTCGACTGCCACCCCGACCGAGGGGCGCCACTAAAGGTGGAGACGTCGGTGGTGATGGTCGTGTTGGAGGCGGCGGCGGCGGTGGCCGAGAAGGACGTCGAGATTACGACGCCCCCAAACGAAAACAACGCGGTAGTGCTTCAAAAGCGCGAGGTGTTGCGAGCGCTAGGCGAGACTGCGTGTTTGTGCGTTGGTGTGTGTTCGCAGCAGTCACGGGAAGGGGGCATCAACGGTTGTGGCAGCGGCACGATCGTCGTAGGTTGTCTTCGTTGTCCGCACCCCCCCCCGCCCCCCCCGTCTTCCGCCGCCTCCTCGCAAGCATAACGACAGAACGGACGGCGGACTTAGCAAGACATTAAACTTGAACTCAGCCACGTTAGATACTGCTTCTGCTACCGTCGCCACCCCGCCTCTACGGTTTCTCATAATTAGCTCGTAGTTAGCTAACTGCCTAACTTTGTTGAACGTTCGCCGAGATAGGGTCAGCAGCAACAGGAGAACTCGCGCTGCTTGTAGCAACGCAACTACCAACGAAAGGAAGTCGTAGAGAAATGCTTCGTTGTTTAACTGGTGTTGTTGCAGTAGCTGTCGTCCTCATCGTCGTTGCTGTTGTTGTTGCTGAGACGAGGAGTCAACGGGTAGTAAGTGAACGCGGGGCTGCTGCTGTTGTTATTGTTGTTGGTATTGTTGTTGTTGCTGCCGTAGTTGTCGTTGTTGTTGTTACTGACGTTGTTACAATATACAGCCGTCCTCGTCGGTACATCCATAGGATTCTCCCGTATCTGCTCGTTGGCTGAGACTGGGCTCTACATCGCTATCGCGCGTCTCTTGGGCCGACGACGACGACAACAACAACAGCAACAGCCGCGCGTTTACTTACTACCCGTTGACTCCTCGTCTCTTCTCTCTCTTCCTCTCTCTTTCTGCCAGTTTAGCCCTGTTCACTCCCCCCACCTACTTGAAAGGGATCAAGCTAATGATCGACGTACCCCACGAACGGCCAATCCAGCCCGCGCGAAACGGTCCAGTGAAGCGACGCCCTCCCTATCTAGACGCGCGCTAACCCAACGACAGGAACGACGGGTCGACTCCTCGGCGGAGGAGCGTCTTTTCGAGGGCTTCCGGAGAACAGTCCTGCACAGCTACCGCCATCAGCAGCTCCACCTCCCGATAGAAAACTTACCTAAACGCTCCTCCCCCCGCCCCGCCGCTCTTCGAGCGCCCCTTTTTGTTACGCGAAGTGCAGTGTAGTCCGGCCGCCGGACAACGCACGTCAAAGTCGTGGCTGCCGCCCCGGTCGCTCTAAACCCTAAACATTCGCTCATGTACTGCTTCGGCTACCTCTGCCTGCTACTGCTATTACTAGAAGTGCTTCTTCTGTTACTGCGCCTACTACGCTTAATACTTGCCTTTTTGCAAGTTCCGGATACTGAGACTTAGCTTCCGCAGATGCTGGCCTGGACGGATTACGCCGAACTAGTTACTAGCTTGACTAGTAACTTAAAAAATACTTTTCGGGCTGACGCCCAGCCAAGATTTAATGTCCACGGGACTACTTTTCGCATTGCTTCATAGAGACGGGCCCCCATAAATACAAATGTGCAACGGTGGGGCTTGAACCCGCGCAGCACCTATGTGTCTCCTCCGGTCGCGAGGCGCAGGCGTATGCACCCACCACGCCACCGGGCTCGACAACTAGTAACTTGGCTAGGTTGCGCACGATGCCAAGAGTCGTTTGACTAACTCGTAAATAGCCCGGCTTGTACTAATGTAATATACTATGTTAGCACGAGTAGTAGTACTGAGTTAATTTGATCGACAAAAACAATTTTTCTATATTTACCGAGCAATATGGCTTTGTCGTTAAGCAATCTTACCAAAGGGATGGTATATATATATATATATATATATATATATATATATATTTGTGGTAGATAATATATATATATATTTGAGGTAGATAATATCCCCGTATAGACCCTCCCTCACTTCGTCTCATCGTGCAGTTATGTTGTAGAAGTAACGTCTCTCGAAGCCTGGTGCTGTCATTTTTTGCCGGGTTGACTTGTTTCTTATTCCCTTCTACAGCACAGAATTGTAGTAGTATAACTGTCTCATGAAATACTACCAGCAATAGTATAAGGCACTTGGCACGTACTGGCCACCCTTTCTGCTAGAAAACTCACAACACTCACAGTCGAAAACTCCGAATCGGACTCGACTATGTCGGTTACAATCTGCACCTCGCTGCTACCTTCGCGCAGGGACTAAGTAGACAGCAATTCTTATCACATGTTTTGTTTCTTCTATGCCCAAGCCTACCAACAAGTGTGAGCTTCAATTAGAACACAAGAAATGAAGAACCTACTGGCCATCTATTCATTGACGCTTGCTTGCCGAACGACACACAGGTAGGTATACCTCCCTAAGTAGACTCACGGACTGCTGAAGACTGAGACTTCAAAAACTTCGTAGATTCGTTAATTAGAGTTGACTAAAGGTCTATCTCTCACAACGTTTCCCGTCTCTTTCCTGTCTGTACGTCCTAGTTTCCTGTACCCGTGGCTGGGTTGGTAATAACTTCACCGTCTCCGTCGTTTTGAACGCTCACACACAACGCTATCATTCAGCCTAGCAGTAGCACACCACGCCTGCTCGATCGGAAGTGCTCAGAATTTCAGCGACTGAATAGACCGCTCGACCGCGTAGGGTTACCCACTGTGCACATTTGTGCATTTGCGTATAATTGATTCGAATATATATATATATATATATATATATATATATATATATATATATATATCAGGCGACGTTGAGTCTAGGAGGTTCATTTTCGACAGTTCTCTCTTTACTCCACACACGCACACGTAGTCATACATCTATCTATATCGACAACATAAACTCGACGACGAATTTGACAATTCAGCTTGCGTTGATCTCCGAGAAGTAATATTCGAAACTCGCCCCGCTGCCACAAGTACTCTGTCTTGGCCGAGTGCGGTGCGGGGACTTGTTGTGAGTCAGTGGGCATGGGGACAGGGGCTGAATTCAAACCGAGCGAAAAATATGAAAATTTGTCGTTCGTCGAAGGATTTATCATCGGAGCCAAAGCGCGTCGATCGGAGAGAAATCGCCTGAGTCTGAGGAGGCTGATCCTGGCAGCCTGAAAGTATGCCGAGAGCCTGAGAACGGGAACGTATGCATATGAACGCGTACGTGTATGTGTAGGGGGGTTGTCTGTATGTGAGTGTCTACGTGTAAGTGCCCGAAGGGAGAGTGTCCTGACGGGGCGGTTGGTTGGCGATCGAGTTAAAACCTTCCCCCGATGTCCAGGATTCCTTTCGACCAGCAGGACATAGCGGAGATGAAGAATAAGCTGAAAAAAACAACCTAGCAGAAAAGGAAAGGAAGAAGTGGAAAAAAGCCGAGGAAAAAATCGGAAGAGCAAGCGGCGGGCGAACGGGTAGCGAGCGAAAAGGTTCAAGACGTGGCGCCCGCGAGAGCCAGGCGCGAGCACATGGCTGCGTTACAGACAGATCCTAAACTAAGGCCTGGCACGAGGACAGCGGCGGCTGCAGCGGCAAAAATTGCAACAACAGCAACATCTGCTAGTGCAGCTGCCATTGCATCAGGTCGACTTGTATGACATGAAAACAGCAACAACAACAACAACAGGAGAAACAGCATCACCCAAGCTGGCGACACTATTGCTTCCTATGGTTGTCATCGCTACAGCTAGAGCTGCTGATGTTGATCATTGCGTCCTACGCAGTAGCCGGCCGTAGCAGAAACAACACCGGCAGCTGCAGCAGTACCTACTAGCATCATTAGAGATGACTACAACCGTGATCACAGACGGCTCATTGGGGACGACACTGGCTTAAGTTGTTCTCAATAAAATATATATATATATATATATATTATATATATAGGAAAGGGCCACTACACGTTGAGCAAGGAACACCGAAAGATTTAGTAGTACTTGCCGTGTAGTAACCATTGTAGTGGTGAGGCCAACAATATTGTTTCTCCTGTAGTCAAAAAAATTGTGTCTATCTCTAACTGATACTGATAGTCACTGTACTAAAAGTAACTCTAACTAATACTAATAGCCATCGCACTAGAAGTAATACTTTTCTTCGTCGTCGTTGTCATTGTTGGTGTCGTTGTTGTCATGGCGTCGTTGAGTGGTAGCTTGAAGTACGGTGCAAGAATTAAGGCAATAAAAAACGCTTCAAGCGGAAGAGAAAACGATGAAATGGCGCCCCGTAGAACACCGAGCGCACTCACTCACACACACACACAGAGACTTAGACACGCACTCACACAGATCAATACACACACGTAGCCAGGCGTACTGTACCGAGAACAGAACGACCACCGAAGAAACGATGGAGGAGCAGCAGGAGGAGACCAAGGAAAACCAAGTTGCAAGACCCCACACCAAGACCTCCGCCACCGCCGCCGCCGTCGCCTCTACGACCACGATCACCACCGACGAACGTCGTTGAAACGGCAACGACAGCGTCGCTGGGGTGGCGTGCGCCTCTACGACGGGCCAGCTAAAGAAGACGAGGTTGCGATCACGTCACCGTTCAAAAGCTAAAAAAACGAAGGGCACAAAAAATGAGGCAGGCTTGTGGCAGGCTGGCTGCCACGACGTGAAAGGGGAGGATGAGGAGCAAACGCAGGAAAAGAAAGGCGAAGCGGTTGAGGGAAAGAAACGACGTACGAATCTTGAAGGCGACGTGTGGCGGTGAGTTGAGTCGTAGTACAGTCGAAGTAGTACAACTCGCTGTGCGTCTCGTACGCACCAAGGTGCTGTGCTTTCTGCTGCGCTGCCCTGGCTGGGCCGCTCTCATCGTGACTCGGCCTCATGGCCAATCCTCGTGGTGCCGCTGCAGTGGCCGCTACCACCGCCGCGTCCCAGATGAAATCGTTCACGAATGGCCCTTCTAAGTGGGCCGGCGTCGAGGGGAGAAAAGGGGGGGGGCGGGGTAAACTGAGGTGAAGAGTTAGTGAGAGACAGAGCGCAGCAGCGAGCGACAGAAAGGGAAAAAGAGGCAAATACGATGTGCCGGGCTTCAGTCAAACAAACGAGTGTTGTAAAATTCGACCACCCCGAAACCCCTTCAAGCTTCCAAGCCGAACGAGGTCCGTTTATTTGAAGGACACGATGAGGGGCGGGCTGGCAGAAGCAGAGGTGGTGGAACCTCAAGGCTCAAATTTCCACGTTCAATAAATGATTGGTGTTGGCCGTATCTGGACGAAACCGCGCCGGCGCGCGACGAAGTGACGATTGATGACCTGTGCCCAGAGGAATCTGCTCAAGGAGTTCGATTGCAACCCCGGGGACTGTTCGTCGTCGTCGGAGGAGGAAGACAAATCATATTGTACCAGTTTGTTCAGCCGATGGGAAGGGTGGTGTCAAGTAGTTTTAGCCGCTTTCGGTGGAGACGCTGGCTGACCGTCCCGGTGCGGCAGCGGCCGCTGGAACGGTCTGATGAGTTTAGTACACGTCGTAATATCCCGTTAACGGTATGAGAAATTGCAAAAAATATAGCAGCAAAAAGAGTAAACGCCACAAAACACAGTTCAATTAAAACAGCAGGAACCACTGGGGAGAAAGAGCGGGTTTGAACAGGGGAACAACAGACCAAAAAAAAGCTGAGCTTTAGGTAGAAACGCAGATTGCGTCTAATACGTCTAGGCAACACCCTGGTCGACGGTTAATCCACGTAGCGGTCAGGCGCAGTCATGTGCCAGTAGTCGTGGTGCTTACTTTGCAGAAAGAAGGCGCCTAGGTGACAGGCGGTCTATCGTCGTCCGTCTATCCGGCCGACGCACCGGCTCCGAATAACAGAGCTAACAAATCTCGTCCTCCATAGAGTGACTTAGATAAAGAAGCTTGCAGAGCATTGACCGCCCACGAGTGTCGGGCACGCCTCGTTCAAATCTAATCAAGAGCAGGTGGTTCAGTCACTTACTTACTAATTCATTAATTCTCGTCCGCTAGCGGTAAGTCGATCCCATGGCGGCCTGCCTGTTAGGCTAGCTAGTTAACTGTGCCACTTGCCTGTATGTTTGTACCTCCGTTCGGATCAGCGGCCTTCTCCAGACGAGTTCTCAAAGGCTTGCTATGGCAGAACCCTACAGCTTGATAGGATGAATCCCAAAATCTGGCTTCCTAGCGGGCCTTCAATGCAGTTCAACGTCTAGCCCGGGCAACAGTCGCAGTAGCAGCAGCAGCACCATCATCAGCATTAGCAATTAAACTGAGCCAACTCCCCACCCAGCGCCACTCTCTCGAGTCTCAGTTAGTGGAGTTGCCCAGCTCGCCCAGGTGGGCAGCTCTGTGTTTCGACCGCCGAACCCGCGATGGTGCCGCTTCGCGCCCCTTCTTGACTAGCTTCCTGAACCGTCAGTGCTACACTGCAGATGAGGCACTCAGTATAGCGAATCACTGGCCTGAACGCAAACCAAACGCCGAAAGGGTTGTTGACCGACAGGAAGCACAAGATCAGTTCCCGGCGGGGGGGGGGGGGACAAGCGGTAGCGTATAAGGCCTTAGAGTAGTAAGGGGAACGTCTTCGTTGGCGCTGGCTTCGCTACGCTAAGCTATGCTACAAGGGGCTTGCAAGAGACAGCCAGAAGCGTCGTCAGTAGTAGTTTATTCCTTATACAAACGATCAGATACAGGCGGACGCGGCAGACGCGTGTGGTCTTCTCTAGTTGCGGCCGGAAGCCAAATCACCCAGCCCTCATATTCAGCCCACGCTTATCGTCGCCGCCGCCGCCGACGCTGTACCCCGCTACGCTGGACTCGGCCCCTCGATGACACATTGAGTGCTAGATATATGTGCTTTGTCGACGCATGGCGAGCAATTGATATACAGACACATTGTCGTCCATACATATATACAGTCGTTAACTGATTAAATAGGTAATCTGCTGCTGCTTTGCGTGACACCTGTGGGCAAATACCTATGGTCGGATCAGTATCAGATACTCTTGCTGGAACAACAGCACCAACAGCAATAACTCCTACGACTACTGGGATAGGAATCGTGTCAGACAGAGGCGGGTGAGACGATACCCCAGTATAAGGTTTCCTCCTCGGGATGTTTGTAGTGGTGCTTGCTATTATAGGAGTGTGGATTATACAAGGAGTAGAGGTGGTAGTAGTAGAAGAAATGGGTCCATAGGGCCTCTGATTTGGAATATGGCCTCAGTACGTCGATCATACATGAGGGCCAAACGCTATGCAGCTGACGAGAAACACACGAAAACTTGCGAAAGCAAAAATAAAACTAGCAATACAAATCGCCAGCGCATACTGAACAGCTAAGACAACGGCCATTATCGCAATAGCAAGGCTGATATCGTGGCCCAGGAGGAAGAAACACAAAAGAAACAAAGCCGGCCCTTACGAAAAAGCGAAACCCGGAGACAGACGCTCATAGAATGGCATGAAGAATGGACCAAAACACCCGTAAACGTACCAGGGGCCTTGGCCCGTCAGATCCTCGGCCTAAAGAAATAGTTGAACAGAGAGCATGGAGACGTCACCTACTTTCTGACGCAGGTATTGATGGGGCACGGGTGCTTCCAAAAACACCTGTCTAGGATAGGCAAGGTTCCCGAAGTCAAGTGTGTCATGTGCGAGACAGGCGAGGACCGCCATGATTGAGGATGAGCGCAAATGAAAGCAGAGTATCAGGCTGATCGAAGACATGGTGAGAAGATAAAACAAACTGGAAAACTAACGAGCGAAAGGTTGAGCCGAAAACGCGATGAAATGGCGGCCGAGAACCAATATTAGAGGAAATAATAATAAATGGAGCGCATAAAACGACCTCATTTTTAGCAAAGTAAATAAACGTGGTTCCGATGGAAACGTTTGTAACACATATTCAATAAAAGAAAACAGTATACCTAGTAGTAATAATGGTAGTAGTAGTAATAATAATAAGCATGTAGTAATCATAGTGCAAGTGGGAATCGTACCAGACTTGGGTGCAAAAATCATTCCCATCATTAGTAGAATCACCGCCATCATCATACTTTGGCGCCCTGCAGCCCAAGCGGATCTTTGATCTATCGAGAAGACGTGAGAAGTACGGCAAGGTACACTTGCGCAAAGTTTGTTACCGTTACCAGACAAGCCTCAGCCTCCCTATGTATATATATTTATATATATATATATATATATATATATAACAAGGCTCACCATCCCAATGTATATATATATATATAACAAGGCTCACCATCCCGATATGTATATATATATATATATATATATATATATATATGTAAAAGCTCGGTGAGTACGACGCTACCGAACGACTCCATTAGCCACAGACAGGAACTCCCACGTTAGCGGGCCGGCGGAGCGAATGCGACCTGGTATGAGTACATGCATAGACATCAAGCATTACCATGCGCAGAAATTGATTTATTGGCTAATGAGACGCCACCCCCACAATCAAACGGGAACGAGCTGTCTACCAGTTTGAACTGCGACTTACCCAGGGCTACTACTAGTGAGCGGAGAAGGGGGAGAGGGATCGAGAGAAAGAGTGTACAAATTGTGCTGCGGTGAACACAATCAAGAGTCCAACGCACCAATATACATGTGCTGGCGCACATATAACCACACAGGCTTTCCAAGGTATACCCATATTCCTATGTATACATATTCGACACGTCGAAAATACATTAATTCACTGCCTTCATCTGTCTTTGAAAGAACAATGCTTACTAGACAGCAGCTAGACTTATTCAAACAGGCAGACATGTAGCATTGTGTCGTCTGAACCCCTCCCCACCTGTGTATTGTAACATTTTAACTAAACAACGTAGCATAGTCACCAGCCAGTCGCCGTGAATCGATATTTGGTCGACTTTCAGCGACATCAGGCAGCGGTTACGTTCGCCTGCCGTATCGACTTAGTGCAGCAGCATCAGCAGACCTGTCTCTTGCATAAGTACGGCCATAACGCCATTTATGGCATATTGGAGATCCCGTGGCTAAGCCATTCAGAGAAAGGGAGATGTTTGGGCATATATATATATATATATATATATATACGAGTATATATATATTTGTTTAAAACACTTGCTTTTGTCTCTCAATTTTGAAAATGTGCATATATATATATATATATATACACAAACTAGAATGTTTAGGCTATGATTACAAAGATTACACCAGATATCTATGTGAGTGCAATCAAACTGTGAAAGTTTCGAGAGCCTCATACAGTGATCTCATTCGTTGTGTTTTCTAAAAAAATCTGTCGAAGAGAACGTCGAACAATTCCAGTTACGGGTGTCAATTTTGTATGAGTTCAAAAAATGCTTTGCTGCTGCTGCAGAAACTGTGGCGGATCGAATTGTACCCTGTGGCGAGCATTGGGTTCATTGCGGCAATATGATAATTTTTAGAATGTGAAACGTTCCGGATCCTGGTGTGCCCCGGGCCAACCTCTCCAAAAGACACCAAAGAGACTAAGCCAATGGCGCTTGATTTGTTTTTGCATGTTTGGTGGAATATGCATGGTATCGTCTGTTACGAGTTTCTTCCTAACGATAGACACGGCTGTCTGCTGTGACCAGCTTGAGTGTTTTTGACGTCCTCGAGAGGGTGAAACACAGTTTCGTCAATAGAAATAGCGTTATCTTTGACTGAAACAACACGTTTGAGTTTACTCAGCCTCCACAAGATCGCAAGCTTTAATTATGAAATTTTCCCGCATCCACCCTACGCACCAAATATCGAACCGTCGTATTATCACCTATTCACATGTCTGCAGAAGCATTTAAAACACACGTGGAGACATTCCTCGAGATGAAGAAACCTGACTTATTTGCCATGGGAATCGATAGTCTGCTCCAGGTAATGGGGGGAGGGTTATGGCTTGTGTCAATGAGAGTATTTGCGGAATGAATAAAACCGGTTAACCACATCAAAATTAATGTACAACACGTGTCTCTTTAAATGCAAGTGTAAACATAGAGAGCACAATCTAAGAATGACCTAAGAAAAACGTATATATTTACCTATATATTACAATAGTATTATTACTTGTCATCATTCGCGTTCAGCCAGTACAATTGCGAGGTGCGAACGTCTACTTGGCGTTCAATGTGCACCAGTTCAGCTCGCGGGCACGCATTATTGGTATACATACATATTTGTTGCATAGGTAAATTATATATCTATATACTAGTAACTATAAGTGAATAACAAAGAACATGTTATGCTAAAAGAAATTGGCAACATAGGTACGCGTGCACATTGTAGGGCGAAAAGCGATTATATGGTAACATCGCAAACAGCCGTTTTTGCATTAGCGTGTTTCCCTAAATTGCGTGTACTTGTGCAGGGGCAGAAGAGAAGACCGAGGGAGGCGTTTTTAACCGCTGCCACCTACCTCTCGCTGAATGGGACGATGCGCAAAAGGGATCCCCTATCCGATTCTGATCGTATAGGATCTATACTGATAGCGTTGACGTCAGCGAGCGACCGGGACCTGGCGCTTAACACATCACTCGCAACTGATGTACCAATATATGCATGTATATACAGGGTGTTCCTATTTGTGTGTCCAAAACGCTAGGGTATGGTCAAACTCGGTGAGAAAATCATTTTTGCCAATGGGTGGAAGCCGGGAAAACGTTTTGTTTAGGAGTGAGGATGAAATTTATAAAAGCAGTTATTCTGTCTTTTTTATCCTACATAGTTGTGCAAAATCTACGTTTGCGGGAGAACCAGTCAGCGCACAAAGGAACCGATCATACCGGCGTGTTTGGCGGAATATTCTGCACAATAAAGTACATTACTAGCTTGCGTAGCAAAAGCGAATAGCCAGATTAAGGAAAGTCATAAAAATCAAAATGTTACGTTAACGCTTTTTTGTGCAACATCGTAATTGTTTCCATTACGACCAAATATGCACGTCCAAAAGACTACTCTCAGGCAATAGCAGATTTAATGCCCACTACATTCGTACCAAAGTGATGGTGCTGCGTTACGTAGTTGCCAAGTAACTAAGCTTTTTCGACAGTCTTGCACAACTATGTAGGAGAAAAAAGACAGAATAACTGCTTTATAAATTTCATCCTCACTCCTAAACAAAACGTTTTCCCGGCTTCACCCATTGGCAAAAAAGATTTTCTCACCGAGTTTGACCATACCCTAGCGTTTTGGCACACAAATAGGAA
>QVRM01003809.1:0-41357 GCA_003439945.1 Dermanyssus gallinae | reverse complement strand
AAAACTGCTAACGAGTTACGAGGGTTGCTTTTATATTTCCATCGCATCGGCAACGCTGACCACTTCCTATGGCACATGTGTAACTTAGAAGACGCAGACGACGTGAGACACTGTTACGAACGCTGTCTTTTTTCAGCACTCGTAACAGTGTCTCAAAACACTGACTCAAAACATGACACTTGAGAATGTCGCACAAAATCAAATTCTACAAATAGTTCTTTACAATTCATTATTGAAAAACGCATATATATATATATATATATATATATATATATATATACCAAATTCGTCTACAACGTTTGAATTTTCCACCAGACTTTTTGGCGCGCAATTTCCTGCTGACTAAGGAAATAGTCAGCGCTTGCCTCGACGAAGCTTTTGCTAACGCTCTGACAACCACATTTTAGACGCTCGTAATGGGCTAAGTTGCCTGTGGCACAATATCGTCTAAATGCATCTATCGTCATCGCGTTCTCGTACTGGATTTTATATAGGCTTTTTCCAGCAGAGGTATGTAGCAGCAGCGCAATCAAAACCACGTCCAACAAATACAACCAGCAAGGCCGGGGTTCGAACTTGCGATTGTTTTGCTAACCATGGTTGCCATGGCAACAGCCCGTTTCGAACGATGCATTAGTCGCCTAAGCCACCGCCGCTACTAAGTGCAGGCCGTTTACTTGGTAGTGTATTTGCACCTTATGATATTGAACAAAGTTATGTCAAATGCTCTCGTCATGTCTCGCCACAGTCTGCTCGACCGGGTGAAGGTGATGACGTTTGAAAGCCTCCTTAACGTTCGCTAACTCAACGACGCGCTACTGGCCGGACTATGAGATGCAGTCGCGACCAATTTACAGTTCGCGGAAGATACCAGGCTAGTTACTGCTCTCGTTCGTCAAAAGGTCAAGTTCAAGACCGCAAACAGTAAAGACAAAAGCGCTCTTTCTGAGGTGTGCAAATGTACTTAAACTGCGTGCAAATCCTGGTCGCTACCGCGAGACAATAATAAAAATATTTTACAGACGCTGCTAGGTAAAAGAAGGCTATTCGAAAGTGGCAACCTTTAGCAAAATCAAGAAGTCTCGAAGCATTGTCATTTAGTCATGCCCCCAACTACGTAGTGCTTTGGGGAGCTCGAAGATTACGGCAAGACTGGCCGAGGTGTACTCGGAGAGGATCTGAACATGAAACTGTAAGAACACCCGTGAAGAAGGGCGTCTTCTCTAAACTAGTTTGGCACTCCTGTAGAATTTCTAGTCACAAACAATATACCACCTAAAATTTCGAGAAAAATAACAGCCAGGTAACGACTGACCCTTAACTACTGGAAAAGCATGTTTTGGGTAGATTTCTATTCCTTTTTCTACCTGCACAGCAGTGGCTGAGTTAAAGCTTTGTCGTGCCTTAGAATAAAGCACTAGATTGAGCCCATCACTTTCAATCCGTAGCATATATAGGACTTCCATCTGCGAAGCTTTCTGCTGTGCGATTCGGTTAAACTGAAGTGGAAGCTTGACAGTTTCCGTCTGCTTAGCTACGTAAATCGCTTCGGTCAAATTACAAGCCATGCTGCAGAGCTGAGTGAAATCATACAACAAATATTTAGAAAAGCAAAGCTGCCTGCTAACCTAGGGCCACGAGAACCTGAGCTAGACAACGACGGGATATCTGATGCCATTGTCGATCCTTCCTTGGTCAGATGACAAATAGTTTAGCCTGGGTAGCTGGGGTATCGTATACTGCACGTCCCTTAACTTACGTCATAGAGGTAGGTCACCGCAGGCTGGGTGTTACTATAGAATGTGCTGAATAAGCAAACAAACGTTTGATTATAAGTATTGTAAAACTCTGCCTTAGAGAACAGCGGCCATGATTTTCTGAGATACCGATTTGGCGACTTCTCGCGCTATCAGCCACAACGCGGTGACATTTTGTTCAACGTGGAAACGCTGCCTCCGTTCGGGGCACACTTCTGAGGCAGTGTCGGCCTGACCTCATCGAAACGGACACGTGACAGCCACAATACGCGCCCACTAGGCATATTGGCTTAGCTAATCCATCGTGATACGTGTAACATATACATAATGTATTACATTGAAAATAAACCAGAACCCCTGTAGTTGCTGTAAACATTTTCCCAATCACCTGACATTTTGTTTCATTCAGAAATTGGCACGGCTAATAGAAGCTGCGCGACGGGCGACAACGAAGGCTACTGCGATCCCTTGCAGTTTGGAGGGACAAAAACACCGCCCTCATCACCCTAGTAGGGCGTTCGGTCGATGAATGGTAGCCACTAGTACCACGTGGCAGATCATACGTTCCAACCCCACAATTAGTTTTAACACATTTGTGTTTACCATGCTATCCAATCCTTAGAGCATGCCATACAGACTGCGTTGGCGGTCACCACCGTGACCCAAGCCGGCTTGGCTTGATCAATGAAACAGCACGAAACGCCTGCATGTCATATCACAGCGGTAGTCACGATACAATTGTCACACACAGACATCAGACAAGCGCAACATGCCATAACTCTAGGACGCGGCAACCAACACAAGCGATGCCCAATACGAATCTAAAACAAACTGCTGCCTATTTGTATTAGACCTTCCAAATACTGACGTTTTCAGTCTATCGCGAAAGGTAGAGCTAACGACGAACGAATTAGAGGTAAGGAAGAAAGGAAAGCCAGCTACCAATAAATCGATCGTCTTTTTCTGCAATAGTCTCCTTAACAAGCGAGACAAAAACAAAACTACATTAACAACAACAACAACAACAAACACAAATCCAGCACACATCCGACTGACGCAACGATATTAGCTGCATACATTTGAATCTGTTTTCTCTTTGGTTTTTGGACCGGCTGACGGGCTAAACAGAGCGCATTCCGGCCAAATCTCATTTAATCCAAAGGGTGGAACAGATACTCTTACGTAACTCGATAAGGAAGTGGCCAGAAACCAAATGCCTTAGACGTCGGCGCTGTAGGATTATTATTATATAAGGAATCTATTCTATTTACGGTGCAACGAAAAGCCACCACATTTGGCTAGGCCGTTTCCTACCATCGGAGCTATCTGCTTGACGGAGGCCAGGAAGGCCATTCTTAGAGCTTCTCACTAACCTTATCGCTGAGCGCTCAAATTTGCGCGGGACCCACTATTTACGCTGAACATTAGCATATATATATATATATATTATATCAGCTTTTGTATCAGAGTCATTTAGAGCGACAGCATAAGCGGACATGTAAAGATAATTAAGGTTTCCCTATATATATATATATATATATATATATATATATTATATATATATATATATATATGTATATATATATATATATATATATATAAACATGAAAGTTTGCCATTAGTTAAACAAAACGCGACGTCCGGCTCCGCCTGGAAAGGTGATATCAGTTGATATGTCGGGCCGTATATCTGGCGGCCTGTGCAGCCGGCGATGGGAATTTCTTCGTCAACAGTTTGACGCGTCTGACCTTCTTGAATGTCGTCACACGCATTTCCAGAAATTTTTTTTGAGGATGGGTACTGCGCTGTGTGGAGAGTTCCTCTGTTTATTCTCCATTTAATGGCAGCAGAACCTGTGTGACGGCATTCCAAATATTAGTTAACGTCACTGCAACCTGTACTTGAATATGCATATATATATATATAGTTGTGCGTTTAGGACATGAAACGCCTCGGCTTACAAAGACATGCATATATAGGCATTGAAAGAAGTTTGAGAGAAACACGGGAGATTGGTAAGAAAAATATATTTGCACAGACATATCCGCATCTCTTGAACTATTTTGATGCTCACGTCTTAGAAAATGTTTTGAGTCTGGTGATCCGCCTGGCCGGACTTGTTAATGTAGTGGAGGAATCCCCGCCGGAGATTGCTTCTGGATGCCGCGTCATGTTTTCAGCAAGCACTATTGATAGACATTTAGCCATCGATCGTGTTTGCCGAGACCAATCAGCGGTCACCGTACATTTATTCTTGGACACGAACATTTCATATTCGCTGGCCTGCGGCGATTGTCGGCTCAGCCAAAGAACATTTTTGTACTGAGTGTACGCCGTCACATTTGAGCTGCTTTGGGATGCAGAATTGTTTTGGGATGCAGCTTCATACCTATGTGTCGTTTGAAGCTGTTCGAAACCAGCTTTTGTTTCTAATCCGCGCCTGCAACTTGTACAGTTTAATTGAACGCGCCACATTTTGTGAACGCAGTTTGGACTCGGCTTCGCTGGAACTTGTCATTTCTCACAACAATCTTCGCCAGCGGACTAATTCCAAATGTTTCAACTGGCATCAGAAACGATGTGGCCATACACTTATCTCTTTTTTGGGACCGGGCATTCCATCGCCGCCTTCCTAATTGGCCTTTCCAATCTTTGCAAGATGATATATATATATATATATATATATATATATATATATATATATATATATATATAAATTCTGGGGCGATAGCCTAGTGCTATGGCCTGAGTCAGACCTGATATACTATCATAAGCTACATGAAAAAAAAAAAATTATTCTTATTCCTCTCAACGGTCAAGGCAAAAAATCGTAAGGTACTAAAGTCACTGCAGGGCAAACTGAATGAGAAAACGCAGATTCATCCTTGATTCATCCACTGTAAGGTACTGCAGAACAAATCTCGTCGTTAATAATCGTTAATGTACAACGCAATCATCAAGTTCCTCGGCAATTAACCTTGTCTTTAAATTTAAATTTAAAAAAGCGTTGGCACTGCAGTCGTTGTGACCATTACAACTGTATTAATGTTCGCCACGATATCGTTGTCTCGAGCTTTTTTCCTAGTATCATCATCACCACCACCATTACCACCACCATCATCATCATTATTTATTAATAATAAAAAATCCTCGTGGAGGTTGTCGTCTATCTTACAGCCCGACCTCCGCCGTCCTAGTGGACAGAATCGTGTTAGATTAGCGTAAACTTCATGCCGATCTCTCTGCCCGAACGAATGGGCAGGTGACAGCAGATAGATTATTTCGCCGCGCGCACGCTCATAAGATGAACAGGATGAGCGCGCTGTTACGCGCTACTAATGGATAGCATTTCCTACTCGGCCCTCGTTCACCGCAGTCATAAAGATGTTTTTGTTTGAGCAGCAGCTGTTCATGGTATTTCACTCACTCTCACACACACAGACAGAGAGACACATTGTGCTGTCAGTGCTAAATAGGTAGTTTACTAGGTCAAGGTGCACAAGTTGGACGATTTCGTGCAGCTCATGCGTACGGATGCAGCTAGATCTGCAATAACACACTTACAAGTCGAAGTGGTTGGTTCTCGTATATTTGTTGCTGTTTCTATGCTGTCGTTATTGTTGTTGTTGTTATTGTCGTTGTCGTTGTTATTGTCGTTGTCGTCGTTGTTGTTGTTGTTGTTGCCGTTGTTGTTGGCGGTGGTGTTGTTGGTGTTTCTACTGTTGTCGTTGTTGTTCGTACTACCGTTGTTGTTAATGTTGTTGGTGTTCCTATTACTGTTGTTGTTATGGTTGTTCGTATTACCGATGTTGTTGTTGTTGTTGTTGTTGTGGTGGTGGTGGTGTTCCTATTGTTGCTGTTGTTGTTCGTACTAGCGTTGTTGTTTATAGTATGATTGTTCTTGTTCTGACTACTGTCGTTGTTGTTGTGGATCTTACAATTGCTGTTCCTACGACTGTTGTTGTTGTTGTTGCTAATCTTACTACTGTTGTTGTTATTGCCTTAGCGTGTCTGACGGCCAAAGTTTTTCGTCCGACTTCATTCAGACAGAAACGTTCAACATTCAATCAGCCCAGTGCTTGGACTTGCCGGGCAAGGTTTGCCTCAATACTGCTTATGGTACATATGTGCTTAACATGGGTGTGTGTCTGTGTGTTTACATATGTATGTATGTATGCATGCGGCGCTCGCCAGCTTGCCTTATGGCACCCGATGTTCCTTGCGCCTTATGCTATGGGACGTATTGACGGGCGACAGCTGGGCGGCAGGCTGGCTGGCTTTCCTCCTGAACAGCTTCAAAACGGTGTGGTGAATTCGTTCAGGTGACACGACGACGCGAGTTCTTCACGAGTTCGCCACTTCACAAGTTGACAGACAGCTGACTCCGGTTCATCTGCTCGCTTACGCGCCCAAGCGCGAAATCGAGACCGAGACGCGCCCGGAGAAAGTTCACTTGGCAATCATCTGGTGGATCGAAGAACGTAGTTTTCCACGCTTTTCTCCCGCGCTCTCTATCTCTATTCCTCTATTCCTCTATGTGTGGTGGCTCTATTTTTGTTATTTTTGTTTTGATCAGCTACAAGTTCTACTTTGATTGGTGGCCGACCTATCCGGCCTGACGACGTCGACAGGGCTAGTATTGTGCCGGTGTCGATTGTGGTGGTCAGTCACCGCGCGACTTTTAGGACATCACAACTTAAGGTCACTCAGTTTGACGTTGATTTATCACCATCCTGAACCACATCTAGCAGCAGCAGAATTACCACAAGCACCACTACTACCTCGACCTCGACCTCAGCCTCAACCACCCCCACTGCTTCGATCTCCTCAGCCTCAACCACCCCCACTGCCTCGATTTCCCTCAGCCTCAACCACAAGCACCAGCTACCTCGACTTCGGCCTCAATCACAACCACCCATCACCACCTGTTCACATCAACTACTATTACTGTCGTCGTTCATGTAACATCCCGCTACCGCTCGTAATTGCAACTGTCCTGCTAGCACGGTTTCTAGCTGCTACCAGCAGAACTAATTGATAGTGTCGTTTACCCCTACTAACTATGTAGTGTGTAGTAACTATTACAGCAACTCTGTTGGGGTCGTCGTCGCCACCGCAGCCGTTTTCGCCCTCGCTGCCGCCGCCGCTGCTGCTGGGTTTTTGGCTGGCGAGCTGTCTTTGCCGTCGCTGCTGCCGCCGCCAGGGTCGGCTTTGTTGCTGTTGTTATTGTTATTGTTGCATTAGCAACAGCAGCAGCAGCAGCATTAGTTGTTGATGTGAAGGGTGAGGTGTATCGAGGCAAGCATGGTGCGGCGCGTGGTGGCGAGTGGTGAGGAACAGCCAGACAAACAGACGGATGAATGGACGGTCGCCGGCCGGTCGTTCGGTCTGTCGCCGAAGCCGCGCCGTGATTCTGGCGGTCCCTTTCCCTGCCTGCCTGGCGGTTGTTGTTGTTGTTGTTGTCCAATCTGCTGTCATTGGTCATTGTTGTTGTCATCAGCAGCAGCAGCAGCAATAGCGCCGCCGGCGGCGATGGTGGTGGTGGCGGCAACATTGTCACCCAGCGTTGTCGTCTGGCGGCGGCCCGGGCGAGGGTAACACCGGCATCATCGGCAACCGCCGCCGATGCCGGCGCTGCAGCTGCTACAGCAAAAACAGCCCGGTGTAGCAGCAGAAGCAACAGCAACAACGCACAACATATATATATATATATATATATATATGTATAAATATATATATATACATATATATATATATATATATATTTATACATATATATATATATATATATATATATATATACATATATATATATATATATATATATATATTTAACCTGTACGCAATACTGCCAATAATCACACTTCATACCTACCTATACCCTGCTCATACGTAGTAGACCTTCGGCCTTCGGTACGCACGACCCTGTCTGAGATTGATGAATAACACATTCACACACACACACAGGGAGACAGAAGAAAAATCAGTTATAAGTACAAATACACACACAGAGAGACGTAGGTACAAACTCCCAAGCACAAACACACTCACACACACACACACACCCACACAAACACATACTCATTTAGACTCATCATCCATCAATACGGTACTCTAGGTGTCTGTATGGTATTTATATATATTTTTTTATTTATTTGGAAAAAAAATGTGTTTTTTAATCCTTCCTCATTTGTTCCACTACGTAAATTTGTAAGCTTGTATTTATAAAGCACACCAACGGATTCACGACTACTACCCCACTGACACCGCGCCATTCATCCATGTGAATAAACCTATTTGTAGATACGACACTCTACGCACACATCGAACGAATGTATATTCGTTTATTTATATAGCACACAGGTTTAATTATATCGTAGATATGATCATTTTAGAATGTATCGGTTACATGCAAACAGTCATCAAAATAGTATAGTATGTTGTTTTATTTTTTAGATGAAGGTAGTTTTGTTTCACCGGTGAAACTGTCGAAGTAAGTTTCTCAACCCACAGATTTTTCCAGTAATCGTGTGATGAAATCGATGATAATCTGTAGAGGCAAGTTTAGGCTTGCGAAGACGGGGGTGGTGTAAAGCATTCAATGCAAAATCCAACAATTTGTGGCAGGTCGTCAAAGATGTAAGCCGAGAGGCGGGCAGGCATTGTCACTGAGGAATGAATACAACGCCTCTACAGTTGCACAGTTCGGGACCGCTTTGACAACGGTGTTGGACATTGTGCCTTGCTTCGACTATGACTTTGTGCATGTGAGGCACGATATATGTCACATGATCCTCTTCTCTATGCCGGGTTTTTATCAGGTTTCTTGAAAAGTATGCTCTTTTTTCTTCCATTCTGACTTCTCCGACATAAAAATGCACGTGTTCGACTGTTCATCATCATGTCGTCCGGGTCCGTCCGGCATCGCCAGACTTTTCACGTTCGCACTGTCTAGTTGGGTACGAATAAATTCGTCCACGTAATGTACGTCCTCGTCAAGTGTAAAATGTACAATATAATTTACAAAAGCAGTTCGTAAAAGCAATCTTTCTACAAACAAGCCATCATAGGTTCTATTGCTCTGCCACTCATAAAAAAAAACAGCGCTATGGCACCGGCGTACGCTAAGTAGGAACTGAGTCGGCAAAACACAGCGTACAGCAATAACATACGATATTGTAATAACATATGACTCTTATTGATAACTCACGGCTCGCTTCTACCAGGATTGGCTGAATAGTTAGGGCTGACAAAGCATTAATCGTCAGCATATGAAACGTATATGACGTCATATAATGATATGCTTGTCACTATCAAGAAAGAAAGATCGCGTAAAGAAAGGCGGATGCGTGTTACGCATCCGCATTGCGATAGGCCAGTCAGAACTTGGCCTGAATAGTAGTTTTGTTAAACTACCGACGATTACTCTTAGTAGAGGTTACCGATCCACTATTTAGTTGCAGATTTTATCGATTCAGTTAGTAGTGTGTAGCTTTAGTCGTTACTTTACCTAGATTATTGGTTTATTATTTTATTCTATGCATAATCCCATATGTAAATGTATTATGTGTTTTAAATATCAGATTCAACACAACACCGTTGACTTATAATAAAGATATTTTATTTTTATTTTGGAGCTTTCGGTAATGCATGATGCACATGCGCCACTAGCAGCCTGCGTGACTAGTGTGAGACTCGCAAACCCACTAAACCCGGATTCCTCCCCACCCCCCCAGGCTCGGTATTACTTTGGCATTACATCGAAACCGTGGGAGAGGCGTCTCTGCCGTTCTCCTTCAATCAGCTCTATCCCTGACTATCATCCCGCATGTCTACCTGCGGTTGGATAGGGGGATGCCATTTTGTAATCCGTCCTGTGAGGGTGCGTCGAGACCATGAGGGCCTGGCAGCAACAGACTAACAGGTATATATATATATATATATATTGAACAAAATTGACCACGCAGACAAGGCGAACCTGGCGGTGCAATATTTGCATCTTTTCATCAGCAGGGCTAACTGCCGCTCAGTTCGCACTCGAACTTTTTTTTACGATTTTCCGTAAGGCTATTTGCCCGTGTACGGTTTTTTTATGTCATGGCTAATTTGAATCCACTCCGGCATTTACCTTGTCTAAATTGGAAACCATGCAAACCAATTTAAGAGTGGCCGGTCTGGGTCTTGAACTCAGTCCTTCCGAATGCAAGGCAGAGGCACCAACTTTGGAAGCAGAACTTGATGTTCTGCTTCTAAAGTTGGTGCCATCGGAATTCACAGCGCCACTTGGCGAGACGATTGCTCTTCTTTTCGCTAGAGTTGCATAGCTTGAGCACTGGGCGAATTCTCTCCGAACACAGTACGAGTCACTGTGCCAAATGCAACGCACGCAAACCGCGCCTGCCTTAAAAAGCATGGACAACGCAGAAGTGACAGCCAATCAACCGACAGTTGCACGAGTCGACGGGGACGACAAACAACAATCGGATAAGCCACGGGTTTTACTTAGAGGCGACTCTGCCTTTAAAAAACTTGTGCAGTAAAATTCGCGACAAGTTTAGCCACACGTCTGGGTTTCAGTCCAAATGTTATCCAAATGAAAAATTTGCCGACATTCTTCAAAGACAGAGCAATTGATGAACGTCAAACCTGGCACGTAAAATATAATTATTCACGCAGGTCAGTTTGATACAACGAATGGACGCGGTCTCGAAGCGATCGAGGCGATCGTCAATTAAATAGACGTTCTTGCCGTTAAATCAGTAAGCTCCAACATGATGGTTGTGTCAATTCAAAACCATTCGCCAGAATTCAAGACGCTAAGGGCATTCAATGATAGTCCCATAGTGTCTCGAAGCAATCGAGCTCCATGGAACTTATGAATGTGACCAACGTCCAGACCGATACTGTTCTGAGCAAGTCTGTCTATTATAGCGACAAGAACTAACCGGGCAAATAGCATACACCATTGGAAAAATGATCGCTAAGGTTCTAAACCTTAAGCCAAAGTACACCGAGCGAGTAAACGAAACTGATATAAAAGCACTCCTCGGATTGTGCATCCCAAAATTACAAAGGTTCCCACATTGGAATGGCGACCGATCAAGACTCAACGCAGTTCGTCGCGGTAACTCAGAGAAAACAAGAAATTCGTTAGCAACTTCTGGGAGACCGCTCAGCGAGAATCAAGTCTCGAAGCGGGCTTGCGACGGGCTCGGTTCAATTCTCGTAGCCCAAGAGATCGTCGTTCCGTGGCTCGCATCTAGCTCTCTATCAGGTTTTGGAACCCTTATCACGTGTCGTTGATATACCCGAACATAGTGTAGCGAGGGCAACTACACTTTTAGAGTCGCCAGCGGCAAACCATTCGCTTAAGCCGGAAACTCTAGTCTGCTTCTGCAATAAGTCTCAACTTGAGATTCTCTAGTGAAACTTTGAGGGCATAGGTAACGCTTTACCTCTGATGGTACCATCGGGAATGAATACGTTTGATATTGTGGTTCTTGCCGAAACATAGTCTGACAGGGTTAGCTATTCAGGGTTCTACTAGCCTAATAGCAAACGGCTCATAAAAATCACGGTCGGGGCCAGCCTAGCGGTGGAGTATCGGTCTGTTATAATCAACTTTAAAAAGCCGTTGCGACTAAATTGAGTGAAGACAATTCTCTGGTGCTCAGCCGATTCTCTGGTCGTCTGAACCAACCGGGTGCACGAAAAACGCAGAAATTATTGAACATTCTCTCCCAATGTGGTATGTGGGTGGTTATAGACTCAGCACAGTGCACCTTTAAAGAGCACCAAGTCATCAACAATCGACATTTTTGCAACCAACCTAGGTCCGAACAACATCCAACGTTGCGGATATGCAAGCGATATTACAGATTTCGGTAGTAGGCCGCACCTGCCGGTATGTTTGCTTTTAAAGGTACGCACAAGAAGTACTATGGCAAAAAGAAAATACTTCGGAAAATTGCTAGATCTAGATCGCAACAACCGTTTATCTATAACACTGAACTTCGGTTCAGGTGACCTCGGCATAGACAGTCTCTATGAAACACTGACTACGACCATCCTGAGTTGCGTAGCTCCATAGACTACTCCACCACTCGAAACCGTGGTTCAACAGGCAGTGCTACAAGGCTCAAAACGTGTGTAAAACGATCATTGTTTCTCCTCCGTTACCGTCTTGAGACGATCGATTTCTACAATATTGTCCGCATGTGGTACTCTAATACCCAAAAAGAGGTTCAGCTCGTATGTATTGAAACCCCATGAAGCCCAAAGATGGTTCATGCAACAGAATGCCAGGCTTACAAATAGATCCATCAGACAAAGGAAAAAATTGCATGCACCATTTTGTCCACAGTTGTTGTTCAGAGTTTCAGAGATTTTTCTCGTCTGCAAATACAATCCCTCACGAAGTGCCAATGTAAGGCTTTCATCATGCAGTGTGCACGAAAGTTGGCTTCGATGAGGCACACACACTGTGCACGTGTTGACACTGTGGAACAGTCATCTGTTTTATATATATATATATATATATATAGAAGGCGAGCACTGCCGAGTGTGCAAACGTATTGTAAATGATTAATAAATCATCACAATATTATATATATATATATATATATATATATATATATATATATATATATATATATATATATAATATATATATATATTGGTATATTGTTCGCTTGCCACTTTTTCATATCAGGGGCGCTTAGAGCGGCAGCATATATTTTACCTACGCATTAATATAATCCACGTATACTTCAATACCTACTGAGTATTTGCTTTCCATTGAGACAACCTCTTATTTGTAATATCGACCAGGTCCTTTCCCCCTAAGGCTGTATATTCTTTAACAGTATGCTCGATTGACTCATTCCCTAGGCCATGAGCTCGACCTTCTGTACTTTGCCCATCCCTAGATTTAGCTCTTTGTATACTTGTATCCAACATCCCTGTCCTGGCATCTGTCAATAGCCATCTCGCTCTTGAATTATCGTATACCCATTCTACCCCGCCCCTTTCCCGCGTTTCCTTTCTATATATTTATATATATAAAACACAACAAAACATGATGTAAAAGATAAAAGGAAAACATATGAATGAAAAATAAGAATGACGACAACAAGCACACAAAAAACACAAAAGACACAAAAATTACAGACAGTATGGACATTTCCAGGTCACAAACATTTCCATGGAATAGCTCCTTCGCAGTTTACTGCTATTGCAGTTAGTACTACTACTACCACTACTACTACTACGATGACTACGACTGCTATTTATATAGCCTGCGTAGAAACCATATCTCTCTTGTCTAGAAGAAGAGCTACATTTGCGGTCAGGCGGCTGCATTAAAGACATTGTGTCGTTGTTACGTGAGACCGATCTCGATAATGCTGCAGCGTGCATTCAGCCAATTCAGCTGCTTGTCTCCTGGCCGAAACGGCCGGTCATCCTCTTACAGCTCCTGCAACGATTTACTACGCATTACTCGTCGTAGTAGAGTATAGTGAGCTATATTTTTAAGACGTTAGCGCAAAGCAAGTTTTTCTTTTTCTTTCTCCCCTTTGCGCGGCAAGAAAGCCCCTCCTTATGTGGCCTCCTAAAGCGTAGCGGCTTTAAGATTCACCTCCAGCCCGTCACTTGCAGGCCGGTGTATGCAGCACACAAGTTTGTTCAGTTTCAGTCGAGGTCATCATTGTCAATTCTCTATTGAGAAATGAAGGATCGAGTTCATCCGAAAAGCTGGTAGAAAACAAATTGTTTCCAACATTGTCAGATGTAACAAGTTTGAAACGGAGCAAATAGAGGGTCATCTTGTAACACTATTACTTTTACCTGTGATATTGGAATAGTGCAGACATTTGTTTGACAATTCGTCGATTGGTGGGTGGCCCGTGTGTTCTAGTGCCCCAAGTCAACGCCGAGAGACATTCTCATTTGCGTGTTTTATGCGTTTAATGCTTCGACTAAACAGCAAATGCATGGACCTTAGTTTGCTTCTCATGGAATGGTGTGCCTTTGGATAATAGAAGCGTAGTAACACATGTGTGGTGACATCTGATTATATCGCGATGTTGCGACTTTCAACTGTAACTTTCCCGTGTTTTTTTAAACGGTGTCATTGATACCCAGTGACGCTGTTCGACCAGAGCGCTTTCATGTTTCCTTCAAAGGTTCTGGCTTTATTCTCGATTACGTCAGTTTAGATCACGACCGGGCCTGTCTATCTACGATACGGATAAGAACGAAGCAGCTGTGAACGAACCCGATATCGTTGCACTGGAAGCAACGTTTGCAAGTATGACATCTACGTTGACGTCACAGCAAGCAACAGCCCACAGGGGAAATGCCCCCTTGGCTTGCATGACGCCAGCCGTGCAAACTAAAAACAAGAGAAACCGTTGTCAGCCCTAGTTAAGCGTTTTTTCGAGCGATGCTATAAACCATATGTCGCCCGCGAGAGTCAGCGGCCATACTGTCACAAGAACTGTTGACGAATCCCGAGATATCTCAGCACGCGTCCGGTCCTCGGTGCTTAAATTTATGCCGCACGCCGATTAGACGGCGATAGATTAGCCCGAAGATTATAACGGAAGATGGTCTAAGATAAAGAACAAAACCTCTAGTGAACCAATAGTTTGGAGCGCAGGCAGGAGAGGCCGAGTTTAACCCGAACCTTATCTCGCAATTACATGTTCGTGTGAGGCGGCCGAACACAAAGCGTCGTCCAACAAAGCGCTTGGCTCCTGTCTGGCTTCTTGGCCCCCTCTATCGGGCCCACGTATCTTATACCACTGTGCCATCCGGACAAAGTACGACCTGTCGTGTTAATGAGAGCAGGATGCGCTCGGCCGAGTTTGAAGAATTAGACAAGTACGACTTCGACTGCGACTGTTTTGAAATAACACTTTTTTTTGGCATAAATAATAGGCAGCACGCACTAATTTGAGATACACGCTACGCATGTATTTATATGTGCATCGGATTACTCGGACGAGAGTTTTTATTCGACTTTTTTTTTGCTAAAAATACAGACATTTGGTCGCTGGCTGGCTTATCGGCTATTAATTAGACTCAGACGCTACGCATCCTCCGCATATATATATATATATATATATATATATATATATAAACATATAAACATATGCATGATTGAAGGCGTTCAGAGAAGATTTCTGAAAAAGCTCTGTAGAAAATGTGATATCGACCCGAATGCTGTAAACCTTCCGTCGCTCTTGATTTTACGGAAAAACAACGACGCGCGAGCACTATCGCAACTTGCAGTGACAATGAACTAATAATATTTTTGCCAAAATGTATTGCAAGACTTGAAACAATCAATTATATGTTCGCCTGGCGTGTAGCCAGAGAATCGCACAACAAGGCGGCTTTGGGGACGTCATTACCTACCCAGCCTCCATTCCACCCTTTATTCGGTAAATAAAGGCGTTTTCTAATTTATTCTAAAATACACAAGAATCAATGTTGCTACGCATATATTCTAAAATACCAATTATTATGCTCAATTGCACAAACTTAACTTGGGCAGCTGCTGTATGCTAATGTTTGATTAACGCGCCATGAAGCCAGGTTAATTCACTCGACCAATCTACATGGCCCCCAATTCTGCCGCCTGGTTCCTGCTTTATATGTTCAGCCAAAGCCTCTGTCAGACAAACTTTGATTACAAACTACTCCAGATTACTTATCTCTTGCCGTTGTCGCGCGATAGACCAGTCTGAACGTTAGTTGGTCGTCTTGGCGTTTGATGGGAATGGGGCAGAGGGACAAAACTCTAGAAGTTCCCCCAGAAAGATACAATGTTCCGTTTATTTTCTGCAGCCAAGCAATATATATATATATATATATATATATATATATATATATATATATATATATATATATATATATATATATATATATATATATATATATATATATATAATTTATGCCACTGATATTTCACATAGATACCAGTAACTATTCGAACCCTGTTGACGTCAACTTCAGTTTAGCACTTAACCTTAGTGGTTAATACTCCATGCGTTTAACTAGGTCGATCCACCTTGACACAAATGCGTCACCATTAAGCTGGTTAAACCACTTCCGTGCGTAGAGTTTTGTATAGAGAAGAGGATTGAGACTCAAGGACTCGCTGTTGTTGAGGTTAGCCGCTTATGGTGGAATTGCTGCTGCACGATAAGCTGTGGCATAGCCAAACGGTGCAAGCTAAGCATGGTATTAGCTCTGTAGCGCCATATAAAGGTTTAGCAGTTAACGTTAACAGTAAGCGTTGCCGTGGCCCACAAACAGGATGGAGTAATGCAGAAAGCTCACAGGCTCTGTTCTAAAGCTCTGTCATTCCGACCAATCAACAAATCAAAAGAAGAGGTCATATACACAGTCTGGTCATTTTGGTTTGCATCGAAAATATCTTACTTTCTCTTTCTCTTACAAAGAGTTATCGTAGTAATAAAAATATGCAGTGCTATTATGCGGTTATTGTAGTTGTAGTGCTCTCTAACTTAGGCAAAGCGTCAGTAAATCTCTAAACTAAAGACAGTTAAGCTATTTAAGAGAGATCTCTCACCTAAACATCTCAGGGCGAGTCAAAAAGTTGGTACTGTTTCTCAATACTACTACAACACCTACTTTCCATTAGGGTTGCATGGGCAGAGCGCAAACAGCGATCTATATCAGTTTATTTTCATTTTGATAAAAACCGCGATAAACTCCTTAATGATGTTTTAGCTTTGAGTTTCGTACAAGAGTGCCACTTCCAGGCCTACGATAACTAGATTATCTGCGTTGATTACTATTAGCGAGAATAAAATCCATATAAATAACATAATAGAATAAAAATACAGTTCCAACAATATTAGCGGAAGAGTGCCATAGAGTTGCGTTCAGAATAGAGCCTCAGGAAGCGACGGTACGTTGCAACAGGTAAGGTGCTAAGATCTTTCTGAGATAGGGCAAAATATAAAACCGTGCTGGTGCGTCATTTTTGGTGTTCCGTTTTTGATGCTAAGCAGGTGTGCTAGGCAGGATTCTAATGGGTCGGAATGCGGGGTATTTTGAGGGGATCAGGTATTACGAATAAGCACCAAGCAGGCCTCTTCCCAGCACTCGAAGAAGGTACCTAATAGCATTTTCATAAAAACAGTAAAATGATACTGTAATAGCAACTGACGGGTTTCTCCTGTGATACTGTCTATGTCCGTTGTCTTCTGGATTCGGACACTCTTGATGACCCCACTTACTTCATCTATTGCGATGTAGCTGGGTGGGGGGAGTAGAGTTTCCCGGCGTCGAAAGTCGGTTTACTTGGTAAGGAGTTTAGGGAAGAGAGGCCGCTGATAACTTCTTGAGCTGGGCGGTTTAAACTTTGTGAGAAGGACATAGAGATGACCTCGTGCCCTTCCCGAGAAATTAAAAAGAGCAAGATGGAATGCTGGCAACGACTGTGTGACGAAAGCTTAACTCCTAAGGTTAAGATTGTGAAATTGCCCGCCACAACTTAAAGCACTTACACCGACTTCTGCCTCTGACTGATGTCTTTTGAATGTTGACCCACCCATTGTCTCAAAAGCCAACGGACAAAAATGGTGCGGATAACCAACGCCGGAGTATTATCTGCATTTCTTAGCCTCTGCTAACCTAGAAGGATGACCTGTTGGGGCCGCACCTGCATTGACCATCGAAGGGTCTAATGGGTCAGTTACAGCTGCGTCCCAAACAAGCATGCAGTCACTCTTAAAGCTAGCAGATCTCAATGCTTGACTTAACGTGTCATTTAAAGCTGAGTGGCGTGCTTGTCGGCCTGCACTCAGGCCGCATGACAAGCCATGATGGGCCAACGCGTCCACAAGATCACTACAACGACATGGGTGGGACACGACTAGGTCAACATTAAGCTGCAGACCTGAACTGAAAAGTTTCATATCGCGGACAGGGTAGGGAATGGCTTGAAGCCTAGCTTTATTACCAACTGTAGGGGTTCTATCAATTAGACTTACTAATCGCCTGTCTTGCAAGGGGGGCGTCCAATTGCTCTTGTTAGCTCAATCATCGAGAGGGGATCGAATAAAGACAACAATCTGTTGGTCAACCTTCAACGTTATAAGCTTCCCACCCATCTTTATCCAATAATGCCCTAACCCTGTCCGCAGCCTGGGTCAATGACGACACGATTGCGTGTCCTGCCCTCATGACCGCGAAAGCGAATACAGGTCACCTGACTGTTCTCCCGTCTATTTTCTATTATATTTTGTTAGCAGGGGGCTACCCTGCTATCAATCTTTTTTAAAAAGTTCTGGCAGACGTTATACAGCTGATCAGTTAGTTTATCTCTATGTCCCAATTTATTTGATCTAGTCTAACTGCAAAATTGGATACAATAAAAAACTTTAATAACAAAATAAGTTTAAACATAATACATATTTCATCAGTGTTCACGGCTAACACATTGTGTTCTCCGCTCCAGGCTTTCACTAGCCATGTGACCAATGCCGGTACCATTTCTGCTCGCAGCCTACCACGCAATGAACTGTTAGATGCCTTAGCAATGCCCGCACTACCCGTCAACGTGGGAGGGATGCTAGCGTCGCATAAGGTGTTATTTGTTCTATATAAATCTTGGAAAATGCAACGGAGTTGTAAAATAAATAAAGCGTTACAATGCAAGTTGTTCGACCTTACAGTACTGAAAGTCGATTTTTTATAACAATATGTTTAAAAATACCAGCGTCACCCCGTTGCTGGTACTCCTCTGCGCACTGTGAGAGTGCAATTTCGGTATGAGTGAGAATATTGCAGCGCCAAGACAGACACTTAATAAACCCGTCTTGCGCGCGCCAGCAGCGTCACATCTTTACCATAAAAATGTGCCCAGACTATGCAGAATACGTCCATTTTAGTGCAACTGTCGTTTCGTACGATCGTTTTATGATCCTGTAAGACGAACGTTCTAAAAACACCCCACAGCCGAGTCGATGCTGTCCCAGTTTTAACAATGTGGTGGAGGTTACATTTTCGATCGAACATCACTCTTAGGTTTTTTTACGCATTTATTTCACGTATGTATCCACCCAGGTTGTATTTAGTGTCGTCAAAAACGTCTTTAAGATTGCGCATTTTAAACCAGAGCTCTCCGGCTAGTCTTGGGCAAGCTGGATTTAAAATTGACTTATTTTAGGTATTCTGTTCGATCACAGTTTCTGTTTACTGTGATATAAACCAAATCTTAACACCATACATTGTAGATAACGTTAAGTGCGCTGAGAGCACAACCCAGGTCACTGGCGCAAATCGCGTACATTATTGGCCCTATGCAAGAGCTTTGACGGACTCTTGGCATACATCGCCTGCTGCTGTACAAAGGATCATTAACCTCAAAAAGTTTTCTCTGACAAGTACGCCCTGCACTATTTAATTATACGAGGACCAATTCAAAGTGAAGCGATTTTTGCCAACAAAAGTTTATGGTCGACCTTGGCAACGGCGCACAAAAATGTCAAAATGCACTACATAGCGAAAAACTGTTCTATTAGACGTAAGGGCCCACCCTGCGATACTTCGAGGAATGGAGTTTTGGTGGAGGGGCCTTTAGGCCCTCAAACTATGCCAATTAGGATCCTAACAATTGGTGAAAAGCGTTCGTGAGTCGCGCTCGACTTTCTCTCCAATGTCTGCATTTGCAATTCAGGAGTACGAGTCAAATTACAAATTTATGTTTTATTGATGTGGATGATCGGACTTCCGGAAAGACCCCACTTCACAAAAGGGGTCATTGGGTGCAAATGAGTTATTCGATACAATCGTGTTTCTGCCTCGTCTGAAAGATGGTCATACTGGCTACATGAAAGACACTTATGAAAGCAAAGAGTCACACTGAGATCAGCTGGCAGGAGTGCCACCATATCGGCCTGGCATGAGGAATGGGCGCAGGTAAGACCCGGTGTGGCCACAGGGAGCTGGACCAAGAGTCTGATACCGGACCTCAGGGCATGGTATGACCGCCGACACGGGGAGCTTTCCTACTGGACGACTCAGGTTCTGACCGGACACGGCCAGTTTCAGAGCTACCTGTCAAGGATCAATAAGGCCATCAGCGATATTTGCGTACTGTGCGACTCTGGAGAAACGGACAACGTAGAGCATACTGTTCTGCGGTGCGATGCTCTGAGGGAAGCACGGGACGCAGCACCAACCGCTGTGAGAGGCCGACCCATCAAGGAGGTGGTCTCCCATATGATGACTTCGGCGGAGGCATGGAGGGAGGCGACGAACTTGTTCGACGCTGTTTTGACACTCAAGACAGCCAAGGAAACGGCCAGGCGGGAGAGGTTTGAGCGGGTCTCTCGGGACAGTGGTCGAGACGAGGAGCCGAGGGAGGGGGGAGGGGGTGGGGAGCAACCAGGCCCTCATGGTCTCGACGCACCCTCACAGGACGGATTACAAAATGGCATCCCCCTATCCAACCGTAGGTAGACATGCGGGATGATAGTCACGGATAGAGCTGATTGAAGGAGAACGGCAGAGACGCCTCTCCCACGGCTTCGATGTAATGCCAAAGTAATGGGGGGTGGGCCTGGGGGGTGGGTTTGCGAGTCTCACACTAGTCACGTAGGCTGCTAGTGGCGCATGTGCATCATGCATTCCCGAAACCTCCCAGAACAAAAAAAAGGGTCCTGGTATATCCAATTTTCTAAAATTCAGGTTCAACAACCGAATACATTAGTTTTACGGTCGACGTCCTTAGAACAACGTTCTAAAAACGTCGAACGTAAAACAAATATATATATATATATATATCGTTCTGGTACCATATCAAATAAGCTCCAATCCGTGGTTGGGGAATAATCGCAATTGTTCTGTTGATATGTCGCTTAGGAGTGCATACAACAGTTAGAAATTTAACTTGCTCTATCAGACAAAAGATTTCTGTAGTTTATAAAATTACATGGAATCTGGAAGCTAATACTACTACGAATAATATTTTTTGTTTGCCACCGGTTTTTTCAAACGGTAATGACTTGCCTTAGTGTTATTTTGTACTATTTGGATCAGCTTGAACTATTGACTAAATAAAGGCCTTCACGTATGATCCAGCTGAAAGAAAAACGTAACTAATCGCCAAATAGGTGAGTGCTATTTGAATTTGCACCCATTTGGCCAACTGGCAAGCGAACAATCCGTTTACGAAGTCACAGCAGGCCACCGTTTTTGGAGTGATTCATCGCTAACTCAATAGGTTATTGGGGAGTACACCAAAATAGTGTCTTAGCAAATCTATATGATTGTAATATTATTATTATTATTATTATTATTATTATTATTATTATTATTATTATTATTATTATTATTATTATTATTATTATTATTATTATTATGTAAAGTCCTTAACATTGACACAGACAGTACTTGGTGAAAGGCAAGCTTCTCTATAAAAGAAGGTGGACTGGGTACTCGATTAGCAACTAAATTGGCGGTTCTTAAAGTCGGCGGAATGATATGCAAACCACACATTTGCAAGGCGCATAGAAAACCTATCGAAAAGGATCGCATCAAGAGCCAAGGCCGGGCTCTTAGGCACACCGAAATAGACGCAGTAATTCAAAGAGCTCTGCGGAGAGCGGAAATACCAGCATGCTGAAACCCAGACAGTAAAAAGCCCGACAATGTCACCGTCTCACCGTTGAATAGAGGCAAATGCCTGCTACATGATGGGATGTGACAGTCTCCTGCACACAGCTGCACCGTCCTATTTGCGCCACAGCAAGGCGAGATGAATCGCCGAACACGCAGAAAATAGAAAAATGGCGTAAATAAGCAGAGTTAGAGCCGAGCTATAATTTCGTGCAGACTGCATTGGAGACCATAGACCCTGTCAGCAGAAGTACAAACACCGGGGATACGCGCGAAAGCGAGTTTCTGAGGCAGCTGCTTTCATTGGCATATGCAGAGGTACTGCTGCGTCGATGGCCTTAGTTGCGATGGTCTGAGAATAGCTATAGGGAAACCATGAAATAACGATGATACACATCTCCCAAGTGTATTTCTCTAATGCTTAAGATAATAATAATAATAATAATAATAATAATAATAATAATAATAATAATAATAATAATAATAATAATAATAATAATAATAATAATAATAATAATAATAATAATAATAATAATAATAATAAAAATAATCCCCTTCCGCATGGTGTCAGTTCTTAGGATAGGCGCCCCCGTCTGCCAGCCCTTCACGTGCCTCTCATGCGGCCAACCGGTTGACTCGGACGGTCTACACCCGTTAAGCTGTCTAAAAAGCCCCGGCAGACTTACAAGGCACGCTGAACTCAACGCCATAGTGAGAAGAGCTCTTAGAAGGGCAGGGATACCATCTACGGCCCGAACCAGTAGGTCTTAATGGCAGCAGTGACTTGCGACCTGACGGGGTCACCATACCGCTGTGGTCGCACGGAAAATGCCTTGTATGGGATGTTACAGTTTCATGCACGGCGGCGTTATCATATTTACGCCACAGCGCAGTCGAATCGGGATGGGTAGCAGAACGTGCGGATTCTGAGAAACGGAGGAAGTATTTAGAACTATCTAGAAGCTACCACTTTGCACCCATTACATTAGAGACACTCGGCCCCATCAGCACAGGTACAGCAAAACTCCTGCAAGACATCGGAAAACGAATCGAAGACGTTACGGGCGATCGACGCGAGGCCATGTTTTTGAGACAGATGATGACTTTGGCCGTGTTTAGAGGGAACGTGGCTTCCATTATAAGCGCCATGAACTGACAGAAAGCGAACAGAGCAGGATAAACATGATTTGAACGTTCATACATCACAATTGTATTAGGTAAATAATAATAAATGATGATGATAATAAAAATAATAATAATACTTTTTTGAACAAGCGTTTATTTTATCAATATGTACATGTATCTATCTATATATTACTTATATAATATCTACAATATTGCTTACATTATTCTTATCGCTTGAGAGCGCCCAAACGCCAGATGATTCGAGGCCGAACGCCATTACAACATGGTCCTCAAGGAGATGCGCGTATAGGCGCCATTTGTGCATCTCCCGTTGGTGGATAATGTTGCCGACGCCCGCGTTGGCTAGTGCACGATAGCCGAGGGCGTACGTGTCGGAGACGGTGACGTCCCACGCCAGCGGCCGATTATGGTCCCAGTCTCGGCTGGTAAGGCCATCCGGTCGACGCTTGTCGTCCCTCTCTAGTACACCAGGCTCCAGTGTGACGCGGTAGCCGGCTTGTCTGAAAGCGCGCCCGAGGATATCATTAATGGCATCGTGGCGGCCCTGCGTAAGCCCGGCCAGCTTAGTGCAACTAAGTCGGTGCAGGCCACGTTCATCCACCATTCGATCACACGGGCATTCCTCTTTTTCAAACATGGCAATGCCAAGTTTGAGGCCACTGGCGGCACGGAAGTGGTCATCAGCCAGCTTACTGCCGACTAGCTCGGACGGAAACACGTCAAGCCACGCTCCGGTGGCGTCAGATAAAACCGCTTTCAGTCTAATGCCGTCTTTATCTAACTCACAAACAGATAGACAGAAGAGTTAAGTGGGTAGCCTGAGTGGCGATTTGGTCTAACCCCTTCTGCCTAGTGACCTGTTCCTCAGAAGGACGACCAGACTGACGCGCGTCCCAGATCCGAATAGCCTCTTGTTGGTGGCTGATGAGTCCGCCGGTAGTAGCGGCCACCGCAGAGGCGCATCTATGCGACGAGGCAAGGAAAGCGCGTAAGGCAAGGTCCGAGGCCGAGCGAATGCCCATTCCACCCAGCCGGACCGATAGGCTTGCCTGCATCCATGCCTTATCATCGAGCGTCAGGTCAAGGATGTTTTCCAAGGCTCTCCTCACTTGGTCGTCGAGGTTCAAAGTTTCTGACGGCAAAAGGAAGGCAGGTGAGGTCCGTAGTACATACAGAACCTTTCGTACTCCCATTGCGTGCCGGAGCAGAAAGTAGGCTTGATGTCCACCGAGATGACCCAGCCTCTGGTAAAGTCGGGAGAGTCGTTCTCCCTTCTCGGCCAGTACAGGGCCGATAATTTCGGGTAAGACCGCCCTACCCAGCAGATCCAGTTCACACCGGTCCTTTACAAGGATGCCCGGGAGGTTGCTGTTAAATTTTGCAATCACCTACTGTCTCTCTTCGTCCTCGAATCCCTGTAGGAGTAGCTCGCATTTATTTGGGTTAAGCTGCAGCCCGCTCCATTGCTCGAATGCTCTGAGGTCCTTGATGTCTCTAAGTAATGCCGAAGGATCGTTGTCAAGAAGGGTCCCATTGTCGAGATATAACAGAGGGACCTTGGATGTTACCTGTTTGCGTACTGATGCAACAGCAGGCTAAACGCAAGAGGAGCCGCTACGTCTCCCTGCTGACAACCGGCTGATGACCTGATTTCAACTTCACCGAACATCAGAGGAGTCGGCCTGCTATATGCCTGGTGCATCATTGGATAGGGGGCCGGGGCGTGCTTAGAAACCTCTGCTAAAAGGTGTCCTCGTTTGTTCAAGTTAAACGAATTTTTGAAATCTAATTTTAAGAGGCAGCATTTCTCGTTGTTTTCGAGGAAGGTGCGAGTCGTGTGTTACGTACCTAACGCTTATTACTAATTGACAACAATTAGATCTGGGGGTGGATCGCGAGGATCCGAGGTAGCCAAGCGAAGGTGGTACGTACTGGGGTTTGGGTATCTCCCCGAAGGCGAGATATCCCGCGGCTACCCTATAGAGTGGCAGCTAACCACTCCCGTTGACTGCTGGTTTGCGAGTGACTATTCGGTCCGATCTCGGTTAGCACTACGAACCACGCCGCACCTTTCGCTTGTCCCTCTCACCTCTTGACCTAGTTTATTCATCGTATAAGTTTCACTCTTGTTCTCTACACAGATTCGTGTTTCTTCTTAGTGCGCGTGGTGTCGTCGTATTCTGACCTGACGCCGTTGACCTGTAGCATATTGATCATATCTGAGACGAGTGGCGTCTGCTGGCGCGCTCCAAGATAACTAATACTGCGGCGCCAAATGCTCAACGCTCGATATCGGAGATGTCGTGCGTAACACCGTGTGAGCAATTATTTCTGCACCATTATGAGTGGCGTACCCCACTTGCCGAGGCTGCAGGTAGTTTTTCATATTGACCTGGGGAAGCAGGGTCTTTGTGGCCAGTCTACGCAGAGTGCAGCCAACGGCTATGGGTCGGTGTCCTTCCGTTTTCCTCTTCAGAGCAATAAGCCACCCTCCATATATGAGGTTTCTCACAGTCTCCGGAGCTTGCTCGTTACGTATGATATCGCATACCTTAGCGAGTGTTTCCAGCACATCGTTGTGGTCTCCGTTGGCAGGGAGAAGGCATTTTAGATGGTCAGGCGTGAGACCGTCGAGACCTCCCACCGCACCGGGTGGAAAGGTGCGAAGTGCCTCGGCAACATCCTCACTTGAGCATGACCCGACCGCCGGCAAGCCGAAAGGGACGGTGGAACCACGTCCCCTGCGGGAGCAGGAGGGTGTTTTGCGACCATCTCATCAATCGACTCCTTTGTTACGGGCGCAATCGTGTCATCGGAAGACAAGATTCTAATGGCGGTCCGCACATTAAAATCCATGGAAAGCTTGTGAGCAGCGATCTGGGCGCGAGCTTTATCCGTCAACACACGTTTGCCTCGCCCCTCAGCCTCCATGCAAGTCAGAGTGGCAGCTCCGAAAAGAGCCACATTTTCTTTGACAAGACTAGAATTAAAAACCTTTTTTTAAGGAGGTTGTTTTTAATTCTAGACTATCCTCCGTCCCCTACGGGCTTGGCACTTAACCTGAGGTATATCTTCAATGCACCGAGGGCCGGACATGTTAAGATATCTAGGGTTTTCCCGACAGTCCTTGTGGCAGCATGGCCGCTGACTCTCAGCGGTATGGTTTATCATCTATTCTCAATGAGCATCGCTCAGAGAAAATTCGACCAACAACAGGGATCGAACCGGCGACACCCCGGCAGATGACAACCATGACTAGCGCACTAGTCCCCTAGACCACGCCTCTTTGACAAGGCTGGCCAAGCTATGGTCTCCCTGGGTTTCTTTGTCGACGTGGAGGACATTTGGGGCGAGGGTGAGCAGCGCGGTTCAGCTCGCTTCGTCATTCTTGTTCACGACGTCTTTAAGCAGACGGTGGAAGAGTCCGCGCAAGGGGATTTTCGCTCCCTTTGGGATCCTGCGCAGCACCTTGCGTGTCATCTTGGCGTTGGCGAGTAACTTGTGAAGATAAAGGGGAGAAGAAGACGGCAGGTGATGATCAGGTGTCGTCCCTCCATTTACTGGCGGCTGGCTGGCGGGTTGAGGAAGAGGTTCTGCTAGTGGAGCGTGACAAGGAGGCAGCGGTTGTGAGATGCTGCTAGTAGTGGCTGCGGTCTGTTGGAGCGCTGCTGTGCCACTAGACTCGGCTATCTTCTTCTTATGAGTCCTTCCTGCGTGAATCTGGACACCCCGCTTCGTAGGAAAACACATTAAACACCACCGGCATTAAAACTTATTAACCATTGCTGCTACCACTTTGAAGCTAAGCAGTTGCTGGCTTTGCTGTGGCTGTCCACTTTACATGTCTTGCCGTGCCAAGTGAAAATGTCGTTTTTATTGCCGCGCGGTAAGTTTTTTTTTTAATAGTAGATTAGACCCTCCAACCTCAAAATATTGGTGAGCAGCCGTTAAGAATTCGAATTTGAATGACAGCGGCATGCCGCTCGGAGCCTACGGCCCGTTATGCGGGTGGTTTCGTTTTGCTTCATCGTTTCATTGTTGGAACTTCCCCGCGTCTTAGCGGCTGGCTCCTCCGTCGCATGGCCACACACAGTACACCACTGATGATCACTGAGTTACACTCATCACTCTGGTATGTCACTTGCTGGGTTTACCGTCCTGCACACTAACGGATAGGTGTCTTTTCTCGGAGCTCCATATGCACACGTCCGCACTCCTTGGCGCCAATAATAATAATTTATTATTGTTATTATATTATTATTATTATTATTATTATTATTATTATTATTATTATTATTATTATTATTATTATTATTATTATTATTATTATTATTATTATTATTATTCATTCAATTTTTTGGTGTTTCCCTACAATTGTGGGATCTAAACGTGTACCCGCCTAGGCTCACCCCCGCTCCTCAATCCATAGAGCCGATGACTGCGAGCGAGAGTTGCTGACGTAGAAACTCACCCTCGCGCTGGTCACCCGTGTTAGCACTAATTTTGATATCTAGGTCTTTGAGGAAGATACTTGTGTTTTTGCTTATTGGGCCCATCGTTTCCATGGCGACGGGTACGAAGTGGCATCTTTTCTCCAGGTCAGAGTATTTGCGTTTTTTGCGATCTCAGCATGTTCGGCAACCCACTCTGACCGGGTAGCGCTATGCATCAAGTATGACGGAGCCACTGCACATGATACCGCGGCATCCCATACCAGGCATCTGCCCTTAGACCATGGCGGAATAGTGACGCCGTCGGGTCTTTTGTCGTCTTCGAAGCCCAACCTGGGCTCTAGGGTGCTTGGTATGCCGGCTCTACGAAGAGCCTTCTTTAAGACTTGCGTTGGTTTCCGCGTGTCTGAAAGTCCTACCAGGGCTATTAGAGCGCTTAAAGGGTGCAGTCCGTCCTTATCCACTGTTTTTCCACACGCCCTGCACTCGTATGGCTCACATATGGGAGCGCCTATTCTTAGGGCGGCCACCATGCGGAAGGAGGTGTTTTCCAGCATGGTGCCCAGTTGCGGTGAAGGAAGTGCCCTTAGGAAGTCACTGCTGAGGGTCTCACGGGATGCTATAAATACCGCTCTCTTTATTATTATAATAATAATTATTATTATTATCAGGTGTGGTTGACAATGCGCCGTCTATTTTATTAAGACATCTGTGTTTCCCGTTTTAAGAGTGACCGGTCCAGGACTTGAACCCACGACTAACTGAATGCTAGGCAATGGCTGTTGATTACTTAACCACCTTACTCAACTTGTTATATTCAAATCAGTAGGCTTGGTAAGATTAGTATTCGATCAGCTATTAAATCACATCAGAGTTAAAGCTCTACAGCTCTAGAGGCTATTTTTTTGGGAGGTTTTGTTTCTTAGACGCTCGTAATGGGCTAAGTTGCCTGTGGCACGATATTGTCTAAATGCATAATAACATAAAAGCAATACATACACTTATGCTTAATAACATCAAAGCAATACACACACGTGTTGTTTTTTTATATCTCGACTTGTTGCGATTTATAGCCGTTACGAAAACGTGATACAATAGATTAGGAAAAGGCTTTTTCCTTAATCAAATAGTTAAGATAACGTATACTGCTGCAAGTATCCACAGGATATTTAAATTTCTATATCCTGCCAAGACCATATACATATGACCAGTTGAGCCCGGGACGTTACGACGCCAACAGCAGTGTTGTTAGCCACTACTCTAGATGCATAAATAATCACATACCATTACCACCACCCTTATTATCATCACGATCAATCAATAGGACCATGACGGACTACTGTTGTGTGATGACCACTGTCATTGATTGTGTCGCTCTTATTGTGATCCACCGATATCGTTACCGCTTGCTGGCGATTTTCCTTCTGGCGGTCCGCTGCTCCAACAGAGTTGCTTCGTCATAACAGTGAACAAACACGGCGGCACTGCTTTCTGCCTTCCTGACCGACAGGTTGGCTGGTTGGGTTCGTCCAGTGGTATTGTGTCCCGGAACGGGTCAGGAAAAACGGACGTGGAAGACTGGCAGTGCGTAATGATGTAATGTTGTCGTGAGCCTAAATTGCCGCCTGATTCGCACCTTTATTGCGTTTCTGTTCTAAAGTGACTGGAGGAACAACGGAAGCAGCAGCTGCAGCAGCAGTTTTGAGACCCATCTAAAAGCAGCAGCAGCTGTCCCGTGACCCATTTATGATTAGCTAGGGCGTCGCGTAAGAACGGGCGTTCGCGGGCAAACAGACAGGTAGGAAACAATAGTTTCGCCAGTGTTAGTTGGGGCTTTAAGACGATATGCAACGGTTGGTGCATTAGTGAAGGAAACGGTTGATCGTGCCTGAAGCCGGCAAGCTTTTGGATACTACTGGCCGATTTATGGAAGTTTAGATTATCCACCTCCAATAAAGAGGCTTGGAGTGCTGTTTGGTGTAATGGATGGTCACCAGATGATAATCAAGGATACGGCGAAGCTACCGCTAGGATTACTAGCGTCACAGATTGAGGCCACCAGGGCGAATACCGTGCGTATTTCCACGGGTGTCCTTCTCACTGTAATTACACGAAGAATTGAGCACGATTGTCACGATGAAATGAATATTGGCAGCAGGCATTTCCAGGGCAACATGTTAGCCCTCTGTAGTGAGCTGTTTCGACTATACCCTGATACAAAGCTTGAATCGAAATCAGGTTTTATTCATGTTTGAGTTTTTTTTTAATGCTGAAACCTCTCAGCATTAATATGGGGGATTACGGGAATCGTGATGTATATGCGTCACCACAGCCAGTGACTAGTGTGGGACTCATAAACCCACTAACACCCGCCTCCCCCCACCCCCAGGGAACGGTAACTGCTAGCCATCGCTTCGTATATGGTAACTGCTAGGCATCACTTCGTATGTTTGGGCTAATACAGTTGAAGTGATCAAAAGGGTTTTGGGCTATACAGAGCTTCTCGGAATCCGCGTGATCACAAGTTGTAGAGAATTGGACAACAGCTGTGCACGGGCATCACTCAGGTTATCGCAATTTTTCGCATGATAATATATTAGCAGCGCTGAAGCAGGACGGCATAAAGTTGGTTACGAGAGAAGTTGGGAAGAGACGAGTTGATGATCAGCCTACAGAGTTTGCTGCAGACATAGTTTTTTACGCGTTTTACGCTTCTCTTGTGTTCCACCCACAGAGGTATTCCTGGTATGCAGAAAGTATTACGTTGTCATGCATGCCGGTGGACCTGCAGCGTGTTTTAGGTGTCAAAAACTTAGTAACACGGCCACTAATTGTAAAAATGAGGAAGTTTGTCGAAATTTTAATGAGACCGGCCATATTGCAGCTGAATGTAAAAAGGCACCAACATGTGTAAACATTAAGGGGTGACATGCTCGTCTTTCTCGCCGTTATGCCCGTTACGCGCATACGAAGTTGAGGAGCGAATTATTTGGATGGAACACAGGTTACTGCAACAAGTTAGTGTAGAAGCACCATGCCACGGCTAATAAAGTGATTGACCAAGACCTTGCATCGACCCCGGAAGCATCTGCTGCATATTCTGACACGTCGCAGGTTTCCAGTCGCTGTTATTCATCTGTCGTGAAATCAGTTGTTATGAAAACCGCGGCTGGTTTAAAAGTAAAAATCAATCTTCCGGGAATTACAAGGATTTCTCAGAAACAAACGATGAGTCGGCTCGCCAAGCGGACCTCTACAACAAAAAGAGACGTTCAGCAACAAAAGGATGTTTCCGAAGTCGAAGGTGCGACATGAGATTGTTAAATGCTATACGTCCACAAGCTGTGAAATGTCTGAAGAGCCTTTTTTAGTGCAATTACACTACGGTTAGCATATTTCAGGAGATGAACTAAAGTTATAGTTTTCCTTGTAAAGTGCAGTATGACCATGAAATTGGATAGTTTACAAACGATATTATTTTACTCAACCTACGAATGTAACGAAATATCAGATATGGTTAGGATTGCCAGAGTTTATACTTGTAACTCCGGCCGGAGAAAAAAACACTTCTTTTTAGTAGATTTGCAGCTGTCTACTTCAACGCGGGGTCAAGGAATCAGGACAACTCGAAACGCTGGGTGACTATTTGGCGCAAAAGAGTTCTGGGCTAGGCGTTGTAGTCATAGGCAAAACTTGGTTATAATTCAATGATTATGACGCTTATGGCATCTCTGATTTCATTTAGAGTGGGTCAGGATATGTATATACATATCATATTTATTCACCATAGTTGTTGGTAGTAGGATTGGATTGACACACATGGTTTGCTACGAAATTATACAATATCTCGTTCACACGGGCCTGTAACGAGTAAGAGTCTAATGCCGAACATATTAGAACATGATATCGACAGATGAAGCACTCACCACAAAACTTACATACACAGTTGTTAATATCATAGCATTCACCTTTGAGGCACATATAATGGTGATAACTGTGCCATAAATTCGCGCAAACTGCGTTTTACTCCCTAAGCTTGCTTAGCGTAGTGATGACGGTAATGTACAGGTTTTTCAGGCACATCAGAAAGAGTGCGGCTTTAAAGGGTTTGTTATCGGCATGTAATCTAGTCGTGTCACGCATAAGGAAGTTCTGCTGAATTTGTTGAAAGAGATACATCCACCTGGTTCACTTCTGCCATCCATAGTAATAAATTATTTGAACCTGAAATTACTGGCTAATACAGGCAGTGAAAGCTATATATCAATTTTCTCAGCAAAAAGCATCTTTCATGTCGTCAAGCACGTGACTCGCCTGTAGTTTCCGGCACCTGTAGTGACCAACCTGCTATTATAAATAGCAAGAATAGAAATCTGCCCGACCGTGTGGTGCACTAGGCCGTTCACGGATCACTTCTCTGTGGTAGTGTTTTCATCTGGAAGATGTTTTCTAGCTACAAGGGCCCTATCTGCTCCCTCAGCCTTAGTAAGGATACATGATAAGGAAAGTGGTTGCTTGTATCGTGATAGAGTTGCCCATTTAAGCTTGTTACACGTGTATGACGCTGATGAAACTCTCGAAGCTTTCAGCAACTTCAAAATCAATGAAAACAATAGATACTTTAACAAGTTCTGCTTGGAGAATTTAATCTATGGTTTAATTTTTCTACAAAATTGAGACGCCTGCGGCCGAGCGTTGACAAACCTTACCGTTACGACATTTTAAGCTCAGTCGCTAGAATCAAGGTCTGCTTATTATTATAGTTTCATACGCTACAAGCGTGAACTATATAAAACCAAGGTTAATTGGTTTTACGAATTGTAGGACGCACTCCAGGCCACTCAAAAGCGACACTTCCAAGCTTCGGAAGTTTATTAACAGTTTGTGGAACTTGTCACTACTCTGGAAGCCAGTTCTGGCATTCTGACTGGGCCAATGGGGATAGTAACAAAGCCAAACCAATATTTTGCTAAGGTGGAAGCGCAGTAAAAGCTCTCCAAGTCAAGGAAAACTTTCAACCAGCTCTGGAGGTCATCTGGTTCAATCACCAAGGTCTACAGAAGTACAGAGAGGTCTAGAATCTACGAGGGTCTTCTGAAGAAATGCGGCTGCAGGAATCCCAGACAGATTGCTAAAGCTGTAAAGTGAAAATTGTCTCTTGATGAATAGTGTTTTTCTAGCTAGAACAAAGGTGTCCACAATAACTCCCTTATTTAAAGAGAGAATCCGCATAATTACCGTTAAATTTATTTAGTGAATTACCTAACCAAAGTACTTCAAAATTGCTTATGTCCAGATTCCAAGGGCATCGTAGTTCAATGTTTTTTTTTAGAACTCAGTGTGGATTTCGTAAAGCGCGCTCAACTCAACTTACTTTTGTTCATCTCGAATAGGAGGTCGTGAAATCTTTTTAAAACATCCAACTTTGCCTTAGTGTCTTTTTTGCTGTTTCTGTCTTCTTCATTTGCCTGCATCATTTGTTCTTAAACGTGCTTGAAATGTCTGGTGTTGATGGCACTGTTAGCCCAACCTAGCAGAAGGCAGCAGATAACAAAAATTGATTATTTTGAATTCCCGTTGGAAAGGGTAAACGTAGGGACGCCACAAGGGCCAATCTTAACACCGCTTACGTTTATCACATTGATCAACTTCATAAAAGAAGAGAGCGCATTATGGGGGGTCCTATAGGCCCATTGTCTATGCTGAGGATACAACTTAACTATCTCGTAGTCAACCATCTGCAGTACAGGCTGACGTACAGAGGGCGATTCAAGTAGTAGAGTGTGCTGTTCTTGTATTTGAAAGAGTCTGTTTGGTGATAAATGCAACCAAATCTGGAGTCACGTTGTTTTGCTCTGCTCAAAAGGCTACGCTGGCTCAGATGCTGAAACTGGATAGAACGGGAGTGACACTCTCCTCTTATATTAAGTAGGGAAGAGAATACGCTTAACTCCACATGAGACGCGGTAATCGCATCTATTTGCCGTTTAAGGAACTTGGAGCGCCTGCTGAGGGTATTCTTATGGTGCATAACATGCTATTAGTGCCAAATTTTGTTATGGTATCTCTATTTGGGGAATTCTCAATAGGGGGGATTCATAATATAAATTACAGGGCGGAAGTAATTAAGAATGATGCTATCAGGGCAGTTTTCAATTTGCGCCGCAGCGATTCAGTTAGTAAGTGTTTTCATGATTTTAGGTTTTTGCCACTAAGGAATATATACAGGGTAAAAATTGCCTTGCTTCCGTTTAAGATGTGCAGAGGAGTTATTTCGAATATGTTGGGTTTCCTACAGCAGCTGCTGTTAGGCGTACAACTCGACGTGCAATAGAATTTGTAAGGCTGGTAGCTCTAAAGGAGTCCACCCGTCACCATCTGGACCGAACTTTACAAATAAATTTGCATACTCACCTCACTCAGACTATTAAACGTGAGGTGAAAATGGGTAACACGTACAACATCTAGTCAAAACTAGTAATTTGTCAATAGGCTGAAGAAATTTTGGCATATGTGTGAACGGGAAAATTTGTAGCGACTCCAATTGTTCGTGTTGCATGGAGTGAGACAAGCTAAAGTACGAAATAGATCATATTGATGCTTTTTTTGTATGTTTATTTTACGATTCCTTAAGCATTAAGCAATTGCGGTTCCGTAAATAAACCTCAAATTGAAAATTGAAAATTAAAACCAATATTTTTTATGGGGCCATCTTCCCCGGATGGCAAATTTCTTTAAAATCAGTAATTTCTCATTGAGCCAACAATTTTCGTAATTACACATTCTCAGCAATTGTAACAGTTAAGGGCATTTTACAGAAAAGGCTATCGCCCGTGTCTGCAAATATAATGATTAGCAGATCATTAGTTCACTCACTCAGCATGTTCCCTGTAATCATGGCTTAACTGTAGACTTTTCCGAGCTTTCCGGTCCTTGAATTCACTACGAATAATAAATATGAAATATTAACAGTCATAAAAATAGACATAATAGTATAGAATACCAGCAACTACAAAACCAACAAGAAAAATAAAAGTAAACTATTCACAACAGCAGAGACAATAATAGCAGCTCTACAAATAATGTTTTTGAGATAACATGTTAAATAAAATTAAACATGTTGTCAATCATGACTTTCTTGTTAATAGCGTGCGCGACAATGTTAAGGCATTATTTTCTCACTGACTCCTACAAGAGATGTCATCCAGTTGAATTGTCTCTCAATTGCCCTGATCATAAACCTTATGGTTTTCCATTTAAGAGGCACTACCAGAGTGTTCGCAAGTCCAATAAAAACGCGTTATCCATGTAGTCTAGGTATAACTAGACTTATAACCTACGCTAATCTTGTAGAAGATATCCCCGCAGGTGGTTGTTGTATAAAGCGCAAGTTTGCAAAGCACATGGCGGGAAACAGAGAGATATCGGAATCTTTCCCATCTATTTTGCATTCTCTCATTCTATACCTTTCTGCCGCGCCCCTCAACGATACCTGGCAGTTATTCACGGTCGGCTGCATAAGTGCAAACAACCTCTTCGATCACATTTCTTAGCTTAGAAAATTCCTGCGGAGGCAAGGAATTGATTAGCGATATACTGTATAAATTAAGTTATTTGTGTTAATACTGATGGATATCTACGTTGCATGTTACAATTAACTCTCCAAGTAGGTTTTTGGATTATGGTAACACCAGTGCAGGCTTTGTTCACTATTCGTAGAGGTTCTGAGGCTAGCGTTGTCCACTTTTGTTCAAAACCATGATTGCAAGTTTCATGCAAATCTGTCTGGAATAAACTATTTTTAATGTTTTTTTTTTTTAATTCTAAGCCATCTTCCATCCCCATTGAGCTTGGAATTGCCATCTCTAAGCCAATCTTTAATGCACCGATGCATGATGCACATGCGCCACTAGCAGCCTGCGTGACTAGTGTGAGACACGCAAACCCACTAAACCCGGATTCCTCCCCACCCCCCCAGGCTCGGTATTCTTTGGCATTACATCGAAGCCGTGGAGAGGCGTCTTTGCCGTTCTCCTTCAATCAACTCTATCCCTGACTATCATCCCGCATGTCTACCTGCGGTTGGATAGGGGGATGCGATTTTGTAATCCAGTCCTGTGAGGGTGCGTCGAGACCATGAGGGCCTGGCTGCTCCCCACCCCCTCCCCCCCTCCCTCGGCTCCTCGTCTCGACCACTCTGCCGAGAGGACCGCTCAAACCTCTCCCGCCTGGCCGTTTCCTTGGCTGTCTTGAGTGTCAAAACAGCGTCGAACAAGTTCGTCGCCTCCCTCCATGCCTCCGCCGAAGTCATCATATGGGAGACCACCTCCTTGATGGGTTCGGCCTCTCTATCGGGGTCTTCGAAGCCGTCAATGTACGTCCATGGGCTTACTGCAACTCTTTTTTTTCTGGGAGGTTTCGGGAATGCATGATGCACATGCATCACTAGCAGCCTGCGTGACTAGTGTAAGACTCGCAAACCCACTAAACCCGGATTCCTCTTCAATGAGCTCTATCCCTGACTATCATCCCGCATGTTACTGCAACTCTAACAGTAGATATGTCTACTATATTCTCTTTATATCCACGTTGCCGTCTAGGTAATTTCGCTTCTAACCATGTGCACAAAGTCAAATTAACAAATGTTGCTGAATAACAGCACAGATGCTACCATCTGTGCTGTTATTCAGCAACATTTGTATTTACTATCACTTTAGAGCTTAATATAAAAAAAAACGGAATATTAAAACTCTTCTAAATATGGGCATTTTAATATCACATCAAGACAGCTGAGATTAGCGTAATCTCAAACATAACGTATGCCTTGAAAAGAAGAATTTGAATTTGGATGACAGGTTCCTATATAAGGTCCTATAAGGACGACTACTTTGGAGTCATGCTGCTCGATAGGTGCATTGTAATTTATTGCAGGGCGGAGTAGAGATCCTAGCTTTTCTAGCTCGAGAATTTCTGATATAACTCGAGGAGCGCCGGTCTTCTTTATTCGTGGGACTCGTCGCATGTGATGAGACTTGGGTACATTTTTTGTGTGGCTCTTGTGGCAATGGCAGAAAGGGTAGTACAATGACGAGTGATTATTATATTGCAGAGCGCCTAGCAAAGGTCTTCACTGCTTCACGCTAACTGCTTCTACTGCAGGAAGAGCTTCAAAGCGTCTCTTAGGCGATAGCTCCTCTATCACGGCGACGAGCCAGCGCGCCGGGCTGAAGACTCTAAGGCCACTCTTGCTGCATCTCTAGGTATGCTATTGAGTCTTCCTTTTTATTCACCCGACTTGGCATTCAGCATTCATTGTTGAGCTAGAAAAACGAGTTTCGATGCATACATCCACCGCAACAAGGTATGTGTTGAAATGTATGAAAATTAGGTCGAAATCTAAATCATAATTTATAGTTTCATACGAAAAAACAATATATATATATATATATATATATATATAAATAACACAGACAGTTTAAAAACTAGAATCTTAAATATATTAATTGGTCTTGCAATAAAGACAGGTTGCGCTGTGAAAAGTTTTTTGCTCATTCCCCCTATAAGCGAGTATAGATAGTCCCAAAGTGTGACATTTTGGCCGTATTAAGGTAACAAATTCTAGGCTGCTAAGCGCATATCAAACAGACTAATCGAGAAAGGCCTGCTCTATCCCACATCAATGTTTGCCTTTATGGAACCAAAAGGTTGTCTTTTTCTATTAAACTTAAACATTTCGGGTTTCGGAGGGGTGTGGGGGACTCGGTACGCCATTTATGCGCTGCAATTAACAACTGAGAGAACTTTGGCAAAGTCACGAGGCCACTTGTATGCTATCTTCATAGAATGTGTCAAAGCCTTTGAAAAGGCTCTTTGCCATTTAGTTAAACACGTGGCTAACGTGTTTAGGATAGCGGGTGTCAAAAATGCATAATGCACACCCTTTGGTCTTGGTAGTGTGGGACTCTTAAACCTACTGAAAGCCTGGTGGTCCCTTAACCTACATGACCGGGATATTTGTGGTATTACTTCAGTGAACTCCACCATATAGGGACATGTTTTATGGCACTTGTTGATCCTGCCGTAATCCCGCCTTGGCTAATATTTACAGAGGTCAAATGTCTAACGACTTTCCGTTGACGTAGCTATCCGTCTGTTTGTGCTAGAAGCGCTCTCAAAGTTGACAGACTATGAATCCGCCTGACAATTCCCTAGAGAGGCGCTTTAGGACGTACATGAAGCGGGCACTCTGTCATCCCATCAGGGCTAGAAGCCGATTCGTGTATGCCCTAACTAGTTTGCGCCGATGATAAATCATACAAGACAAATAAAGATAAAGTACAAAGGCGTTTAACTTTTGAGACATTTGATATGGGTTTGTCTAACTATCTAGCTCATAGCTCCATCAGCAACTGTGAGCTAACAGTGACCAGACTATACATACTTATATAATGTGGAAAAATAACACTGCGACATAAAAATCTTTTGTTTTCTAGAAAATCTTCAAGCGGTCATCATCGAGGACCTTTGCATTTGCGTATTTGCCTTTGAAGTTGTCCTCACTAAAATGTGCAGTTTGTCAAAGAATACATAATGTAATATTAACGTATATTACGAAATGGGCTATTTAATTAGCGACGCATCAGTTCAATTCAAGCAGTTGGAATAAGACATAAATAAGGCATCTACCCCTTTATAAGAAAAGGCGACTTTGCAAAAAGGTATATATATATATACATATCGAAGAACTCGTTACTTTGTGAAGTTATTTCTACCCAGCAACATCAGTTTAGCAGAAATTAGTCGCTGCTCGGCCTACAAAAGGAAAGTGCAAGATAAAACGCACACCCTGTAATATGGACAGCTGGATTTACGGTCAGCCTAAAGTAAATAACATTGCTATGATATAATACACATATTAAATAGGAAATTACATTAAAAACGTGGTTCACCTAGCTGGTTTTTAAACGACTACAAAACGGATAACATCATATTTTTTTCAATTACGCTCAAACAGAAAGTATTCGTCAAGATCGTCTTTGTTACATCGTGACGGATTTTAGTTTCTGTTCCTTGCCACCCCCAACAGAAAGTGCAGCGATCATATATATATATATAATATATATATATATAATATATATATAAAACGTAGTCATAATAAGCGTATCAAATGCAATGTGTCGCCAGTCACTCGTATTAGTAAAATAATATTTAAAAAAGTATATAATTATATAACAAGGCCTCAGTATACGGTTGAGACGCACTCATCATAGCAATAGTGGTTCAAGGGCTTGCAGTAAGTAGGCGAACAAAAAAAAAGTAGCCTCTGTGACAGCAGGCCAAAGCAGTCCTCCGAACTGCGGCAAGGCCAATATTCCCGCCGAATGTTGGCCCAGATGACTGAGCATGATTGATCTGAATAGGCCGTGTGAAGTGTATAACTTGCTGACGGGCAAGACTATTTCTCTATGATCTCCTCTCTCTCTCTTTCTATCGTATTTTACCTCCATTTTTCTGTCTATGCTCTCTATGTTCCCTTACGATGTCTATATCTTTTCTCTTTATCTAGCTTTAGTCCACAGTAGCTTCTTGCTCTTCGAATCCTGTGCCCCCTCTCATCCATCGAGTGAAAGTTGAGAGAGGGAGAGAGAGGGAGGGAGGAAAAGAGCACACTGAGTCTCACACATCCAAACAGAGATAAGCAACTACACGCTAATGTGTTACTAAGTGTGCTTGTATGTGTGTTGGGTGTGTGCGTGTGCCTGTGGCCTGTCTCAGTCTCCGAGGGAGTGTGCGCAGTTCTGAGCGGATGTGCGGACAGACGGGCAAGGAGCGAATAGGCACGAATCGTTGTTCGTTCCAAAAGGTCGCCTGCCCTCCGCCTGCCACCCACAACCCACCTGCCTGCGCCTCTAGCTGAGCTCTTGTCTGGGTTTTGGGACGAAGGCCCGAGGAGGGAAAGCGCTGGCCGCCGTCGATGACGACATCCTTTCGCTCCTAGTTGTTGTTGTGGTTGTCGTTGTTGATGATCAGGTCGTAGTGGTTGTAGTTGTGGAGCTGTGGAGTGCGCTAGTGTTGATGGTGGTGGTGGTGGTGGTAACAATACCGACGACTGCTAGAACGGCTGGTCCTGCGTTTGCGGCTGCGACAGCTGCTGCTGCTGCTACTGCTGCTGTTGACAGAGTCTGTGTTGTGCCAACGAGTCCGAACGTCGCGTCGCCCAAACGATTTACCTCCATCACCAATAACAACAGCAGCGGCAGCAGAAATATTGGCGCTATCACAATCATCATCATCATCATCATCGTTGTTGTTGGTGTTGTTGTCGTTGTTGGTGTTGTTGTTATTGTTGTTGTTGTTGGTGTGTTGTTGTTTGTGGCCAACCATCTCCACCAGTAGTCGGCGGCCAGCAATCTAAGCCGACCATAGGCGCCATCAAAGCCACCATCCATAGACAGCTGCTCGAGCGGCTTCACCATCATCATCATAATCATCATCATCACAACCACGACCTCAACCACCATCTCGGAGCTCGTCTTCCTTTGGACTGCTCTTTACATCATCAGATGTATGCAGTAGTTGAAGAGCGAGAAATTAAAGTCGCGTACATCAGATCGGAAGCTCCGGCTAAGGTAAAGACTTGCTCTTTACCTATTCGAATCTTTACCCTGCCACTGACAGCATTGACTGGTTGTTTGCCCGTTGTCATCGACGTCGATCATCACGTTGCTGTTATGATTACTAGTACTCTTCAGGGATTGTGTATTGTCATCACAAGCTCAGTGTGGGCGGTGTTGCTGTTGTCGTTGTGATCGCCGTCGTTGTTGTCGACGCCTTTATCGTCGTTACTGTGGGCGTCGATGCGGGCGGCCATGGAATGAAGTTTGGCTTGTTCCACACAACCTAGGGGGCTCCCTCGTCTCCGTCTGTTTGCACTGGCCATCTGTTACCCATATCAAGCAGGAGCGTTTCAAAGAGACACAACCACGACGGCCACAACAACAACAACAACAAGAATAACAACAACATCAGTGCTAGCAACAACAAAAACAACAAAACAAGACTACCAACAACAACAACAACAACAACGATTGCAGCAACAGCAGCAGCAACAACAGCAAAAACAACGGCCACCCACTCCCGCTGCAAGCGCAACCCGTCGAACACCTGCATGTATCGGTAGCCGGCATCCTAAGTCTATGTGACTACGCATCGTCCCAATTCTTTGATCAGGAACCATTTAGGGATATCTGTTTTTTAAATATATATATATATATATATATATATATATAGCGCGGAAAGACGGGAGATCTTAAAAAGCAAGCGAGAGAGAAGCATGGAAGACCAGATTCAGCCATGCTGGTGAAGGTGTGCAGCACAAAATCACTATTCTTCCATTATCGGCATATCCGGCAGTGCGACGGACGACAATAAAACCCGATCACGGTTTAACACGAAATGCTGCGTGAGTTGAGTGCGGCCGAGTACGATCGACTTTGACTCGGGGACAGTGTGTGAGCCCGTGAGGGCTACTTTATTGGCGCTGCATTATTTGTGTTGGTTGGTTAGTTGATTACGTTACGTCTGTTCAACGGGGGACCATCTGGGAGCAGTGCCAGCCTTTATGCGTGCGTTGTAGCCTACACAGGATACCTACGCGTATTGGAGAGCTCAGTGACCAAGAGAATCGGCAAGTGTTCGGCCGACCGACCGCATTGGCGTCAAACAGTAATGACGTCGGTGTAAGCTTCGGTCAGCTTGAACACTCTGTGCATTTCGGGCGGCGGCTCTGCCCACTCGTTGAGCAAACAACAGACGAGTAGCATCGGCGACACTGCACTTTCTGCGTTCTTCGTAGGCACACTGTGAAGTCTTGGTGAAGTGAGAAATCGTAAGTTTTATCACGGGCGTCACGTTTTCTGTGTCTTTCATAGGTCTATGCCTCGTGGAGATACAAACGGTTACGTTTTTATACCTTATATATATATATTATATATATATATTTATATTAAATATACATATATATATATATATATATATATATATATGGGATAGACAGTGGAGCGCCGTCGTTTTCCTTTTTCAAGCTTCTTGTATTTTACGGTGATGATGAAATGCGACGTCATTACGATTGCACAATTTGAGGCTTTTTTAGACGACAGCTTGCTTCAAACAAATCGAACAACTAGCTTTTTGTGAGTTACGCTTCTGCAGACGATGCAATTTCTCATGACCGGCAATCAAGTTTTCAAAAAGAGTTAACCTTGGTGTTTTCAGTAAAAATAGCGCAGGTGTTTAGGCGGTTCCCCATGTCGCCTTTAGTGAACTATGCGGCGCCACTAGA
>QVRM01003808.1:0-55133 GCA_003439945.1 Dermanyssus gallinae | reverse complement strand
ATGACAGGCACCTCGATGACATTCACTACAAAGGCAGCATTTTCCCTACACAGAGCAAGTGACATCTATCTGCCTAAAAAGCTAAACTCTATCGCCAGTCTCTCATAATTTATTAATCTCCTTGATGATTGGAGCACGTGTTTTCATACCAACAGGCACTTGGTGCGCACTGCAACTGATACCGGTCTGCCAAACAGATAGAGATCTTTTCGACACCACAAAAGATTATATATATCTCGCTGATGTAAGTAAGATCAACTGAAAAAAGATTTTTATCGGACTGAAAACTGCAGACTATGAGGATTTATATCGGACTGGAAACAACTATTTTTCAGGTGTCCCCATTTACAAGCACATTACACAGGTCTGCTAAATTTGAGGGATAATCTCTTATTCGTGACTCTAAGGCGCACCACTCACCGATTAGCGACAATAACAATTTGAAATGGAAATTACGCAGTGCAATGTTTAAGGTACAAGCAACGTCGAGTCGGGCAGGGTTTGTCATTAGATCTCCAACCCAGGCTACCAGTGCGAACGTGTCACACCTGTATCCATAGAAACTTGTGAAGCAATTAAACGACTGAGAACTAAAATTGTGTTACAGCAAATGTGTGCAATTAATACAATTTGGGTACATGCTGTGAATGGTATTATATCCCATTTTATTATCAATAAAAAAGTGTTTTATGTGTGTCGTAACGATAATAATAATAATAATAATAATAATAGTTGTGAGAAATAATGTGTCGCGGTTAAATTCTGATGATAATATGGATGACGTCTCAATCCACTTGCTTAATCGCCCGTTTTCATGTCAAATTACTTGATTAACAATCTGGTTTTGTTTACAAAAGTAAAAGGCCGTGTTTTTTGCTCAGTTTCATCTATTCAGCACGGAATAGCTGGATATAAATTAAATAGAAGGTGCGTATTAGCAACAATGAAAACAGAGACTTCCAAGCCGTCCAGAAAGTGAAGTACCGCGAGTTTGGGAAGTGAATGATTTTTTAAGGATTTGACAATCACATTAGTAATTTTGCCCAGCAGTATTTTATTCTGTCAACGCAAATGTATATATATATATATATATATATATATAGTCGGTAGATGACTAGCATTTGTCTCGTTGACCACACGCAGCTTCTGCTTAGGTAAATACTGTGCCGTCTGTGAGAGCAGTTAGTTCTGATCACAACAGCCATTTTGGTCTCAAACTTCATAACAGCTATGCACAAATTTTTGATAGCGTCAATAACGACCTATGATCAACCACTAAATGTACGTTTTTTTCATGTCAAGGCTGGTTTTTACTTCACTCCGGCATTTACCTCGTATAAATCGGAAACCATAGAGACAAATAGAAGCTCTGTATGCTGTCATTTTCGGCAGGTTGAATTGGCTTCGTAAGTCCTCGTCAAAAAATGGTGTTTCGGCAAACAAATAGACAAGGCGGTTTGGGGATTGCATGAAGCCCCCCCCCCCAGGATTGCACCGAGTTTATAATTTGCATGCTATAAAAAGCGTTTTTTATGGCGTGTATACAAAGGGTTGTACTCAAGAGGGGGACGGGGAGCGTGCCGGCTTCTCAATCCCCATGTTGGCTACTAGAACCTTGCGCGCCCGTTGTGTCTTATGAACCGTAAATGATTGGCCGGATAAGGACAGAGAGAACCTGGATAAGGAATGAAAAGTTGTTCACGTAATTTAGAGGTGCGGAGTATGAGAGAGTTCACGTAATTTAGCGGTGCAGAGTATCATTGTGCTCTGCCAGCCGGTCCGCTTTCTGCAATTCATGACTTTGGTCTTATTGAAGCTAATTTTAAGGCCAATGCCCCCCCCGCAAATGTTTTTCATTCGCGCCTAGCTCAGTTGAACTTGGAATCTGCGGGTCTCATGCAAAGAGAGATCACCAGTACGAAGAAGGATTTTTACCCGTACCAACTCACGGTTTCCCACTGCGCGACAAAGGAGCGCACCCAGTGGCAAAGAGAACAGCAATGAACTGAGATGATTACCATGTGCGACGATGTTGGCAGGCACTTCTGATTCGGCTAGTTTGAATACGATTCTATCCCGTAGAGCTCAATCGAATAGAAAGCAGATCGAAAATCCACGAATACTTGGTATAAAAACAGCTTTTTCGGCTTTGTTTTGGTCACATTCCAACTATTTTCCAGTGGTGCTCGGCAGGAAGTAATGGTATTCTTATTAGCCATGCAAGCTCGGTTAATCAGGTTTGCAATGACAAAATTGCATTACACGTTGAGTGTAACAACGTGTACTGATCATCAAACGCCTGAAAATTAATATCTAATTTTTTATACAAGCATTTTTTATCGAATATTAAGCGGCATTTCTAGAGTAAAAACAGTGTAGCTTTGCATTTACGCAGAATCCCGACAAGCTTGATCCATCTTTGGTTATTTGACCAAAAAGACTTCAAAACTGGCGAGTTTTTATGTAATGGCTAGCTCAATTGCTAGAAAAATTACGACGACACATGATGAGCCAAACCGCCTGTCGCTATTTTTTACTAATAGCAACTACATTGTAATTTCTGTTACATTTGGTAGTGACATAGCTGTCGGTAGTGACGGTAAAGATAGCCTTGTTCAGTTATAGCTTTCGTTCTGCAAGTATTTTAACAAGAATTCATAGGCTCCCCTCCTGCAATATTATAACACTAACTTACAACAACAGGTAAACACTTAGCATTGGATCTGCCAAGAATAGGACAAAAGCCTATTTGTCATAGACATACATTATAATATGGTCTAATTTTGGAAAAGACACTTGCTTTAAAAAAAGACGGACCCGCGTGACGCCCTTCTATCAGTCTGATGCCAAGGCAAAATATGCCTTTAAACTTCAGAATATTGTACGACCGGCATAACTCAAGGCTTCACGCTCAGTCTGATACTGTAGATCACGTACGTTTAGGATATGCAAGTGACCGTATGCCAGATGACGGTATGAGGATTAAAAAATATGAGCTTCTCTTAAGCAAGGTAACTTCATGGACAGGTTATCACCAAGCTTTGCACGTTTGGTGACATGAACGCACTTGAGCCTAATGATCTCAAGTATCGGCAAGATGTTACTAGAGTAGCACAAAATTCGCCCTTGATAACTTGAAACCTTAGTATCTTATCGACCTTGTATGTTCAGCTGCACAATGCTTATTGTAATTTGACTCTCTTAGCCACAAACGTAAAAGAACAATATATATATATATATATATATATATATATATATATATATATATATATATATATATATATATATATATATATGTATTGACTTGGAATACATCAAACATCATATCATAAACAGTTTAGGACGATACGGCTTTACAAAGCATACGAGGTGTGTTCAAAAAGTATCGCGGGTTTTCGCGGGTTACGTATATTCGAATTTCGATTTTTTGTGGCGTTATGTTGGTACTCATGTCTTTCACTTATGCCGACAAGCTCGGCCATTTTGAATGTTCACTTAATTGTTGACAGCTGCTTTGCTTGCACGTGTTTTGGATCGTCTTCGATTTTTACCTATTCAAAAAAATTGATCAAAGAACCTGTATCAAATTTTGTGTGGAAAACGAAATTAAGTGCGCGGATGCATTCCGAATGTTGACTGTGGCATACGGAGAAGCTACCTTGGACCGAAGCAACGTTTATCGGTGGTACAAAATGTTCTCAGAAGGCCGAGAAGATGTGAACGACGAAGAGCGTGCCGGACGCCCGAGCACTTCAACAACAGACGAAAAAATTAATGAAGTGGAGAAAATGGTATTGGCCAATCGTCGAATCACCGTTAGAGAAGTTGCTGAGGACCTAAACATATCGATTGGCTCGTGCCATTCGATTTTTATCAATGATTTGGGCATGAGACGGGTCGCCGCGAAATTCGTACCAAAATTGCTCAATTGCGACCAAAAACAGCATCGCATGAACATTGCTAATGAGATGTTGGACTCTGTCCGCGACGACCCAAATTTGCTCCAGAGGGTCATAACTGGTGACGAATCGTGGGTTTATGGTTATGACGTGGAAACCAAAGCTCAATCATCTCAATGGAAGCTGCCGCACGAACCAAGACCGGAAAAAGCGCGCCAAGTTCGGTCGAATGTGAAAGTTTTGCTGACAGTTTTCTTCGATTGCAGGGCGTGGTGCATCATGAGTTCTTGCCACAGGGTAGAACGGTCAATAAGGAATATTACCTGCAAGTTATGAGCAATTTGCGCGAAGCAATCCGCCAGAAACGCCCGGATTTGTGGAAGAACAAAAATTGGCTTTTGCACCACGATAACGCCCCTGCTCACACATCGTTGCTTGTGCGCGAGTTTTTGGCCAAAAACAACACACTAATGATGCCGCAGCCACCGTATTCCCCAGGTCTGGCCCCCTGTGACTTTTTCTTGTTCCCTAAACTGAAGAGGCCCATGAAAGGACGACGTTACGCTACGCTTGACGAGATAAAGACGGCATCGAAGGAGGAGCTGAACAAGATAAAAAAAAATGGTTTTTTGAAGTGCTTCGAAGATTGGAAAAACCGTTGGCACAAGTGTATAATATCTCATGGGGATTACTTTGAAGGGGACAAAATAGATATTCATGAATAAATAAATAATTTTTGAAAAAACACAAAAGTCGCGATACTTTTTGAACACACCTCGTACAAGCAAGTGCATGCGCTTATGTTGCTTGTGCACTGTCCAGCAATAAGAATCACGCAATATTAGGTAATATTAGGCTCTAGGTGAAAGCGCTCATTGTGCGTACTTAAATTTGGCATAGGCGTTCGTTACAGTAGATCGTGGTCCAATCGTAGTTTTGGAAAAGGCGCTTGTCGTAAAAAAACGGACCCGCGACTTTCTACCAATTGTTACCGACTATTTGTTGCCCAGGCGAAAGATGCCTTTAAACTTTAGAATACTGTACAATTGGCATAACTCCAGGTTCCACGCTCAGTCTGATGCAGTATACTACGTACTTTTAGTATATTAATGTGTTCGTGTGAGGGTATAACGATTCGAAAATATGAGATACTCTCAAGCAAGGTACCTATATAGACATCTAAAATACATCTAAAATTATATCATATCATAAACAGTTCAAGATAAATGTTTTGTTAAAGTTAAATAGTGATTGTATTAGTATTAGGAGTTATCTGCACGACAGTTTTTGCTGTACTTTTTGCACAAATGAGCATTTTTAAAATTTAGCTTTATTTCTATAGATGCCGTTTGACTGCTGTTATCTTGTTCGGCAGCACTCAAGACAGACACACAAAATAAAAGAAAATGAGTGTTTTTATATTAGACCGCGTTCCGCTCCCTAGATCGGGCGCGTTTCCTGCCCTGGATTTAAGAAGACTTTATTATTATTATTATTATTATTATTATTATTATTATTATTATTATTATTATTATTATTATTATTATTATTATTATTATTATTATCTCTTAGAGCAACACAGTTGTGAGGTGTGAATGTGTATCCTCATTATTTTATAGTTTCTTTCTTGCTGTCGTCAGCCCATCGCACCTAATATCGACGCGGCGTTTCCTCTGCAAACTGCCAATGAAAGCAGCTGCCTCAGAAAGTCGCCTTCGCGTGCATCTCCGGTGTTTGCTTGTATTGTATTGCTTATTATTATTATTATTATTATTATTATTATTATTATTATTATTTAGTTAATACAATTGCGAGGTATGAACATTTAAATCATGTTTATCCGACTCTGTTCGCTTTCTGTCAGTTCATGGCGCCTATAATGGATGCCACGTTCCCTCTACACACGGCCAAAGACATCATCTGTCTCAAAAACATGGCCTCGCGTCGATCGCCCGTAACGTCTTCGATTCGTTTTCCGATGTCTTGCAGGAGTTTTGCTGTACCTGTGCTGATGGGGCCGAGTGTCTCTAGTGTAATGGGTGCAAAGTGGTAGCTTCTAGAGAGTTCTAGATACTTCCTCCGTTTTTCAGAATCCGCACGTTCTGCTACCCATCCCGATTCGACTGCGCTGTGGCGTAAATATGATAACGCCGCCGTGCATGACACCGTTACATCCCATACAAGGCATTTTTCGTGCGACCACAGCGGGATGGTGACCCCGTCAGGTCGCAACTCACTGCTGCCATTAAGACCTACTGGTTCGGGCGTAGATGGCTTCCCTGCCCTTCTAAGAGCTCTTCTCACTATGACGTTGAGTTCAGCGTGCCTTGTAAGTCTGCCGGGGCTTTTTAGACAGCTTAACGGGTGTAGACCGTCCGAGTCAACCGGTTGGCCGCATGAGAGGCACGTGAAGGGCTGGCAGACGGGGGCGCCTATCCTAAGAGCTGACACCATGCGGAAGGGGTTTGGATCCAGCATGGTACCAAGCTGACGGGAGGGCAGCGCTTGAAGCCAGCCCCCGCTGAAAGGATGTTGAGCCGCTAGAAAGACGGCACGCTCTCTTGCTGATGTAAGGTTATTCATTATATCTCGCGCGGACTTCTTAATTTTGTACGCGTCAAGAAGTTTCTGACTCACGTGCTCTCTCAGAGGGCCAGGATCGAGTTGACTCCTGATTGTGGCGTCTGCCACCGCGGTTGCCTTTTTCAGTTCAATCTTTGCTTCCTCACAAAGAAGTGATTCTGCCAGGGAGCCAAATTGATTCAAGGATGCAACATAGCACACTGCAGCAAGATCCGTAGCTCTTCTTATTCCAAGTCCTCCGTAGTCGATGGGGAGGCTAGCTCTCTCCCACATGTTTCCTTCTAAGTTAATGTTAAGTACCTCGCTTAGAATGCTTCTGGTGGTCTCGTCATAGGCTGCAAGACCCTCCATGTATTTCAAGGTCTAACATGTTCGTAGCATGTAGACAAATCTTGGTGAGCCAAGACTGTGTCTCCATAGACACAGAGCCACCTGCGGGTGCATACTGGTCAGTCGTGGGCGAATTTTTACCAGGGTCTCTCGTTTAGCATCGAGAGCGCGTGGGATTCCTTCGGCCATTAAGGGAGAACCTAGAACATCTAGGTTACCCTGAGTTACACAAGATATCCCAGGAAGTGCTTCCATGATTTCTTGTATAGCTTGCGCCTGATCTTGAAGGGTGCCTCCGGCAGCTAAAACCTCGCTTTTGGCTGCATTGAGAGTACTTATTATTATTATTATATTATTATTATTATTATTATTATTATTATTATTATTATTATTATTATTATTATTATTATTATTATTATTATTATTATTATTATTATTATTAATTCAATTTTCTAGTATTTCCCCACAATTGTGGGACCCAAACGTGTACCCGCGTAGGCTCACCCCCCCCCCCATCTCAATCCATAGAGCCGATGATAGCGGCGGCGTTTCCCCTACACACTGCGAGCGAGAGTTGCTGACGCAGAAACTCGCCCTCGCGCTGGTCACGGGTGACCACTAGGTTCACTAGGACCACGGTTAGCACTAATTTTGACACCTAGATCTTTGAGGAGGATACTTGTGCTCCTGCTGATCGGGCCCATCGTTTCCATGGCGACGGGTACAAAGTGATATCTCCTCCCCAAATCAGAGTATTTGCGTTTCTTTGCGATTTCGGCATGTTCAGCAACCCACCCTGACCTGATGGCGCTGTGCATCAGGTATGACGGAGCCACTGTACATGATACCGTGGCATCCCATACCAGGCATTTGCCGTTGGACCATGGCGGGATGGTGACGCCGTCTGGTCTTTTGTCGTCTTCGAGGCCCAACCTGGGCTCCAGGGTGCTTGGTATGCCGGCTCTACGAAGAGCCTTCTTTAGGATCGCGTTGATTTCCGCGTGTCTAGGAGCCCTACCAGGGCTTTTAGTGCAGCTCAAAGGGTGCAGTCCGTCCTCATCCACTGTAGGGTGCCCAGCTGTGGTGAAGGAAGTGCTCTTAGGAAGCCACTGCTGAAAGTGTCACGGGCAGCTATGAATACCGCTCTCTCTGTCGGGGATTGGATGTTATTATTATTATTATTATTATTATTATTATTATTATTATTATTATTATTATTATTACTATTTATTTGATGACGCAGTTAGCCCCGTAACTTCGCAAGCTCGGCTATTATAGGTCTGCCGACAACAGCACTAACGTTATGGAGATTCGTGCGTGGACCGCGGTCGATATGACCGCCACCGGGATGGATGGTGATCGACCATGCTGCTGCTGTTGTTGTTGAGCGGGCGGCCAGCCAAAGCGAAAGCGGTAACAGGGGCATCCGCATTGGCGGACTGCCCCGTGGCTGCATCGACATCGGCGGAAGCCGGCGGTGCGACCGTGTGGACGTCGGCGAGCGTGCCTATGCCCCTTCCAGCCAGCCAGCCAGCCAGTGAGCCATTGGGGAGCAGTAAAAGTAAAGTGTATTCATGTGTAACCAATAAATACCGACTGTTTATTGCCTGCAGTCAGTGTCGCTCGCTTTATAGCGGGGGTTCGAAGCGCAACCGCGGCCGCGGCGGCGGCAACGCCGGGATAAGAGCCGCGCCGACTCAGGCCGGCAGCCAAGCGATCACGTGGTGGCCTCACAGCGATGCGTACTCTTGAGTGTATTGCAGTAGTTGTAGTGGTAGTAGTAGTAGAAGTAACATCTGTACCGCTGGAATATGGTTATATGAATAAATAACCCTAATATTAGAAAAAAAACGTAGTAGTAGAAGTAACAATAGCACATCATGCACGTTATGCATGCTTGCGTCATCGTGACCCTCTCTCTCCCTCTCCCTCTCTCTCTACCTCTCTCTCTCTATATTGATCGAGCAGGCAGGCAGCTGGTGCAACAACTCGTTTTTTGCCCTCGTTTCGAGCTTTCTTTGCTGAGAGGAGAAAGCGGAAGAGATGACTCAAATGTTGTTTGCTGTTAGCTCTCCTGCGTCTAGCAACCGAAATCAGGAGATCAGTGAGCGTGAGCTGAGCGAGAGCAAGTGAGCAGAGCCAGTAATGACACGCGACACATCTAAGAATTTCACTCTCTCACAACAATACGAATGCCCCCATCAGTTCCTTTCAATCTCTTCATCGTCCCAAAACCAACAAATAGAACAATACCATATTCCATCATTCCATGCACTTATATATTCAAGTAATGCACTTGCTTTAAGCACTCGAATTTAACCAAAGTGATATTTAATAACTCTGATAAGCCAAACAATTGAGCTGGCAAAAACAGTCATCTATATTAGCGCTCGACAAACGGTGGCCCATGTGGACCCCTTTTGCAAGTCAAGGCAAGTTTTCAAACTACGAGCTTTTTAGACGCAACAATTTTAATATACGCTACTGGAGCTGGCGACGAAAGCACAGAGTCTGTTCTGCACGTCTGTATCAGCCAACGCGTGTATGTACACAGCGTTTAAAAAATATTTCTCAAGAATTTCTAGTTTTGACTTATACTGAATATATATATATACAAAGTGTTCAGCGCAGTTTTGTTGTTGAGGATTGAAGAACTTGTTTAGAAAATCATATTTCTCAATGAAATAGGGGCGGAGCGGACATATCTTGTTTAGGACTGACAGTAAATGTGCTAGTTTTTGTTTTACTGATGCGGCCAGTCGTATTGATGTGACATCGCTTTACAAAATGTGCAATTGCAATAGTCGTATTAGAGAGTATTTGCCAAAGTTCTGTAATGTAGTTTTTTTTTCAGTTCTAAAACGTATAATTTTGTTATTGCGCTTACAAAACACAGATTTTTTTTCTATTGCCTCATTAAGTATATCATTCGTGCAATTGTTGCAGTGTTTTAAAACGATGGATTGTGTTACAGAAATGTAACACAACACTACCCCCCAGCCATTATGCATATCCTGTGGCTAGTGCAAATATTTTGTCATAGCCATTTGAAAAATCCTCGAGCGCATCTGAACGGTACCCTCCCTCAATCCTTAAAAATACCGTTTAGATACCCCCGTATCGCAGCGTCCGTTGTGTACGCTGGCGCTCTATCGAACACACCCGAGCAAATGCTTTCTAGCGTTCTGGCAAGGTCTTGCTTGGACATATATGATATATATCTCCTTTTAGCCCATCGGGACGGAGATAAGGGCTGTTCGGGATGTATATAATGATTTCGTCGATCACTATATTAGCCTAAACACTTTTTGAGAAGCTTCTAGCGCAAATATAGACGGCTCGTCTGCAGAATATATTTGATCAACCAATGACAATTGTGTGCATTCAACACGGCCTCTTGTATAAACGAGGCCTTATCCGTAAAGAGCACGAGTGCAGAGAGCTTCGTCTGCATTTCTGTTTGCAAACGCGTGAACAATAGTTATTGCGTGATTACTATCAGTAGACTATGGCGCGTAAATTCGCTGAGCTCAGTACGGGTGTAGATTATTTAAATTGGTTACCGCGTTATGCACGGTAGCGTTACCTACCACTGCTTGTGGACACTTTCCTAAGACTCGAAAACTTTTAGCCAACATTTAGGGTCCACGGATTTGCTTTCGCATTGCTTCGTGATACGAATCCTATAATTGCACATGTGCAACGGTAGGGATTGAGCCCGTGCACCTACGTTTAGTTTTAGTTCAGTTTTGAAAACTGACGATATACGTCCTTACGGAAAACGCTCCGCGAACATCCGCGGCGCGGCATACGCAATTTTCTTTGAGATGGAGGGGGTGGGGGTACCATCTCTTTTATTGAGATATCTATGCTCCTATTTGAGCGTATGAAATTCAATTTACGAGAGGCCGGTCCAAGTCTTGAACCCACGACCTCTTGAATTCAAGGCGATGGCTTTGCCGCTAAGCATTCTCGCTCGGCTTTGGTGCACTATATATTAATTGCATGCTTGTTCAATCGTTTTAACAGGCATTCCTTGTAAAATGAAACCCGTTTCATGTCATTACAGCAGTAACAATACATTTGATAAAGCAATACAAAATATGTATGACTCATTTCCGACATTTTCTTATACCGTAGAAGTTTCGCTACCACAAAATGACTTACCATTGATGTAGTACTAGAAAGGACCTTAGAAAGTGGGCTCTTTTTCCTAAAGACATTTATGTTTCTTGCCAATACGCCGCGTTGTTGATCGAGTTTTCTTTGAACGATACTCATTTGCAATTGATGATAAACCATGCCGCTAACATTCAGCGGCTATGCCAATACCACAAAGACTGTTGCAAGCACTAGATATCTCAACATGTCCGGCTCTCGGTGTAGCATTGAAGATATGCTTTGCGATGACTCCAAGCTCGTAGGAAGATGGTCTGGGATTAGAAACCACCTTTTTAAAAATGTTATTAATTCTATGTTTTGCGCGGCGACATAACATATATATATATATATATATATATATAATAACAGTATAATTTATTAAGAATACAAATGGAGCGACAATTGTCTCCCGAGAACGTGTGCACTGGGAACGTTACTCTATCTCATATAGAGTGGGTTGGGACCACTTCAGCAGCGTGCCGCGGACGGACGCCGCGTTCCCGCGTTGGACTTCGAGGTCGAGGCGCTGTCTCAAGAAAGCCGCGGATCTCTTGTCACCGGTTGCGAGGTTCAGCTGCGTGCCCACTCTGTGGAGAAGTTTGCGAGTGAGGCTTCCCGGGCCGCCCAAAGTCTCGAAAGCCAGCGGTTGAAACTCATGTGGATAACCTATTGATGCGTACTTCGCGAGCTTTCTCGTTTCGGCTAGATTACCGGCGTGGCCTGCCGAGATCGCCCCGCCACCGACCATTGAAGGTGCTAATGAGTTGGTGACAGTGGCATCCCAGACAAGCATCCTGCCCCTACTGAAGGGAGTAAGAGTCATCCCATCCGGGCGCTTGCCATCGTCGACGGAGAGGCCCTGAGGCTCTAGAATGCAAGGGAAACCGCTTGATCGAAGCGCTCGGCCGAAGGTGTCGTTAATACCGGCATGCCTGGCCCGCCGTCCCGCACTCATGATGCACGATAACCCGTGATGGGCTAATTCGTCTACGGGGTGGCCACATTTACACTGATGAGGGGAGACTAGGTCACATCCGAGACGAGGACCCACCCCGATTCGGGTTGTTTCGTCGTCCAGGAGGGTGCCCAGTGGGGCACTTGGAAGTGCATGAAGCCAGGCTCCAGATCTTTTAGCAGCTACAGCTCGAAGGCGAGCCTTTGTGGAGTCGTTGACAGCTCCCGCAAGTAAGCCGCTATACGCTTCGTCGTATAAGAATCTGCTCCAGTCATGTTGGCTTAAAGGGTTTTCCGGAGCGTCCCTGCAAACTATCTTTAGCTCCTCGTACAGGCGTCTCTGGTGTTCCTTGTACTGACAGATGCCGGCTTCGTCTAATAGTGCGATGGCGTTGTTCTCGCATCGGAAAAGGGAGGAAACTATCGCTGGCCCTGCAGCTACGAGCGGATCCGGGACTCCCAGACCCCCCCTTGAGATCGGTAGTTGTGCCTGTTTTCGAGCGGAAGGCGCCAGCGATAGATTAAGGAGAGTCTCAAGGGCGTTTAGAGTTAACTCGTTTAATGGACGCAGATCGTCCAACCGCCCTGTTAGATCAGCTCCGCGAAGAAGGTGGGTGATCCTCGTAGCTGAGAACGACGATCGAAGTAAAAAGAGCGCGCGATGGGCGCCGAGTGGCGCGAGGTTGTTTGCGACGTCCTTCAGCTTGTTCTGCCATCTTTCAAGTGCGTGCGCGAGTCCTTCCGGTCGGAGGGGGACTCCCAAAAGCTCCAACTCATTGTCGTGAGTAACCTTACATCCGGGTAATAACGCTTGAAGGATGCGAAGGTCCGGGGCCTGTGCTGTATTACCTGTAACAAAGATCTCACATTTCCTGGGATTTAGCTCCAAACCCGAGGTCTCACGAAAATCAAGCACGCGCCGAATGTCGTCGGCAACCACGTCCACATCGCCTCCCAGAACGCCGTCATCCAGATACCAAATGTTGAGTGGGCTTTTAATAGAGTCAACTAGCTCTTTAATGCTCAGGCAAAACAGAGGGGGGGGGCCAAAGGATCACCCTGTTGCAACTCCGTGGCCGAAGCTATAAGATCATCTTGTAAGGCCAGGTAAGAAGCGGTGCGGTACGCTTGATTGACGTAGTGCGTCAGCTGTGGGCAGTGTGTCCCGACCGTCTTCAAGAGGTGATCTCGTCTTACAGTATTGAATGCATTCTTGAAATCAAGCTTCACGAGGACCCCAGGAAGCGTGCGCGATTCGATGTACGCCCGAGCGGCATGCACCGCGGCATCAGCCCCGGCTGGTATGGCAAAGCCAAGCTGGTGAGAACCCGTCTCCTCGCCAATCCTAACTCTGGTCCGATTACATGCAATCTTTGCGGCTAGCCTGCGCAAGGTGGAGGAACAGGCAATCGGCCTCACTGACCCGTCCGTCTTCTGTAAGGCGAAAAGCCTCGCTCCAAAGATTATAGGCAGCAGTTGCGATGGAGGGGCGCCCCACAGAAGTAAGTCGACAACCTTTGCCAGTGCGCCCGCCAGCCGACCGGCTGTATCCCCCAGAGTCGGAGATAGTAAATCCATTAGCAGTCGGGGTCGTATAAAATCAAGACCCCCGGCGGAACTCCTTGAAAAGCTCTTGACCGCGGCCATAACTTCTTCCCCTGATGCGGTGCAAGGAAGTGGAAGGCTGGGAGGGACTGGCCAGTCTAGGTCTGCTGGGGCCGGAGGGTGTTTTTCGCAAAGGGCCGTCAGGTGATCCGTGCTGGAAGCCAGGACCTCCGACGATCCGATCAGCCTGGCGGCTCCAGATACGTCGCCCTCGGTTAGCTTAAGAACGGTCTGGCGAACGCGATTATTCGTGAAAGTACGCTTTTGTGTGGGTCCCGGAGTTATGACCTCGGATAGGCGCGCTCCGTTGGAGAATTCACGTAAATTATGGCGGATTATAACAGAGAGTGATTGGGTGTCGTTGCGGGTAGGAGGCAGACGGAGAACCACTGGCGCGAACGAGAAGAGCGCACACCATGTATCGTTGTTGTTATCGGCTGTGACCCTTAAGAGGACGTTTGTCAGGGCCTCCGCCACCTGCTTCCTTACCGGTTTTGGGACGATTCTTACGAGTCTCAACTTCTTGGCTGCACCTTGAATATCTTCGATGATGCGGGCGGGTTGCTGTGTGTTGTTGTCGATTGGTGTGGGCGTGGGTGTAGATATGTTTGAAGAGGCCGATGGGTGTTTGGCTGCTATATGTCTCGTAAGCCCTCTTCTTGTGTATTGGCCGTTACATAGTGGGCAAGTTATTCGATGTGAGTGAGTCGATGACCCTGGCCCGCCACTGGCTATATTACTGGCGTCCTGTTCCGTCATTATTGCATTATATGTTTAAGACTCTTCAACATTGGCAGTAGCTGCAGGAGGGGTTCTAAAACCACAACTAAGGCCTTAAGTTGACCCAACAGGTCGGAACCGCCCCCTGACACGACTTGCGACAATTGTGTTACAGCATCCGCCGTGGCGAGAATAGGCCGTGCGGGTCTAGGTGCTCGACGTACCGCGGCACGGGTTAATCGGCGCCGTGGGGCGAGCGTCCCCTTGTTTGTGTAGGATCTTCCTGAGCGTTTCTTGGGCTTCTTGGCGGGGAGTGGCCTCGGCGCAGGTAGTAGCAGCTGCGGGTCAGGGTCCTCGGGCGACTGTGAAATACCGCGGACGACGTTGGCGTAAGTAGGTGGCCCTCCTGGATGTTGCGGCGCGGTGCCTGATTGCAATGTATATATATATATATATATATATATATATATATATATATATGTATATATATATATATATATGTATATATATATATATATATATATGTATATATATATATATATATATATATATATATGTATATATATATATATATATATATATATATATATATATATATATCAAGACCAAGTTTTAAATAGGTTTATTTACTAAGCTGCATGTTACAGACTTGAGTTCTTGGTAAAAAAAAAACGTATACGATATAGTAAAATAATAAAATTGCAAGCATAAACAAGATACAAATATAGAGTGTTCGCAATATAGTCTAAGATCGAGCAATATAAAACACAAGTATTCAAAAGATTTTTTAGATTATGATGGTGTACTTTTGATTTTTACAAACCGTATATCACACAAAAAAATGTTTTGCACGTTTTCACATAAATCAGACTCAGTTACATTAGTGCGCACTTCAATGATGGTCGTTAGTTTGCTGATAGTCAGTGGATTATTAGCGTGACTTAACAATAATAAGACAAAAAAAGCATGAAATGTCTAAAGTTGTAAAATCGCAAGATCTTGAAGACCAGTACGTATTTTTGTTTTGCGAGATCACCTTTCTAGAACAGTTCATCCTCAAAAGCTTAATGGTTCGCTGGCTGTGTCGCTTATGGCGCCGTCTTGTTAGAACCAGATTTAACTTTCATAAAATAAATGTTCGTCTAATTTCGACTAACGACAAATAAGGCTCATGCTGCGATAAATCTCGCTACAAAGAAACGTCGTTCACGTACGGCGACAATCTGTCGATACGGCAATGCGCTTGTTTATGCTAAAGACTCTACTAAAGTTGGCGTATATTTTAGACAGAGTGTGGCAACACCTATCTCAAACGAATTTTGATTTGCTTGAGAAATGCTTCGCACTATACATGAGCGAGTACTTTGCTTTTTAATCAGGGCGCGGAGCCGCTTCGTAAATGTATTGTCTGATTGTGCGTCGATGGTGGAGATGCTTCGACTTAGGCTGCGTATGCCTGTAACGTAGCACTTAACCAACTCTTGGAAGATTGGTGACGCAAAGTCACGAAGGTACGAACGCTCGGCGTCTTTAAGTCTCCTTGGTTGTGGGCCGGGGTGAAATGCGATAACAGGCATGTCTATACCGTGGGTCTTTCAACTAATTCAAGAGATTGGTATCTTTCATTAAGTTAGTTCTATGGAGCAGGTGATTCAACCGTGTCCTGTCATGCTCCAGAACCTCAAAAGAACGAAGACTCTACGAACACCTTCAGCCAACCAGATATCTGAACTTCCATCCCGTTGTCAAAAAAGTGGCGTGCCCAGTAGAGCGAGGTGGGTCTCATTATACATTGATATGGCCTAGAAGAAGGTCGGTTACCAGTCTGACTGAGGAGTCAGATATTGGCGATCCCGACAAAAAAAGTTCGCATTTTTGTGAGCTAAAGAAAAACCCGCTGTTCGTTGCAAAAGTTGCTTCTGAATGTTACGAGGTACTGTTAATCACCAGCGGACACGCCATCAACCTGGTACTGCACATTATAGCGTCTACTAGATGGATTCTATTAACTCTTTGATAAGAGGATAGTCTAGAATTATAAACAACCTTCATAAAAAAAACACTCCTTGATTGCAAGGCAAAATAGTGGTGAATATAATGGGTTTCCCTGCTGCTGACCCGACTGCGCAGAAAGTTAAAGTTCCTATAACATCAGTTTAGCTGGAGTTCCGTATGTCCGCATAATGCAATGGTTTAGGTCAGACATATGAGACGACAGCTCCTAGAAGGTGGTCACGCGTTGAAAGCTTTTTGAAAGTCTAATTTGACTACGAATATGTTTTGTGGCCTGGAAGTGAAAATCTGGTAGCTTCTAGTAGCAAAGCTGCGCTAATGTTTTTCTATTACTTTGCCGTATAACGACGTATTCTGCCAGCAGGCAGTCCTTTCTTATATCCTATGGAATCTAGATGAGCATGCAATAGGGCAGATTGTGCCATCCTTCTTTTTTAACGCAAATAACGTCGCTCCAAAAAATGATAGGAAAGAGATCCAACGGCGGCTCTCTCCGTAGTACAATATCCATAAGTTTGACAAGTGCGTGGTCCACGGCTTCCGCTATCATACCCATTGTCCAAGAAAATTCATTTTGAAAAAGCCTTTGCCTAATAACGTTAATCTTGCAGCTTCTGGAAAAAGCTTCATTCTGCGCAGTACGTATCGGTTCTTGACACACGGAAGCTATTCACAGAAGACGCTTTAGCAGGGTTTTCACCCCAAGTCTGTCGGTGCACAGGGAGTAGACTCTCCACAAGGTCATACTCGACATCAAACATGTCGGACGAGCTCGTGAACCCTCGAGTCTGGGTCCGTTCTCGAAGTCGTCGAGGTTTGAGCGTGTAGTGTCTGCCAGTGATTGCGAGTAATTCCTGACGTTTAACGCCCCTTGACGTAAACGCTCTATGACATAGTGGGCATCCGGTGGTATAGCTAGCTGTAAAAGAAGTCGAAGAAACTCTGTGATCTTGCGACGCAACTTGAACATCTGACATGATAGGCTGTTTCTAAGTTTTCACGTTAAGTTCTAAGTATGTCACCAGCGTAGCAAGCCTGTGTCTCAATGTGGTCACTCCGTTGACAGTTTGGGCTATCATGACTGTTCGTGCATCGTCGGCTCCGTAGTCCCTTCTACGGCCGGAGGAGGAGCACCCGAAGCTGGCCATGCAGCCCATCTTGCGGAGATCAGTAAGCTAAAAAAATACTTATTAATCGGGTATCCTCACGAATTCTGCCCTCTCGCGTTTAACACCTTAGATGTTCCTGGCGTTTGGACCGGGCAGCTGATTCGCAAAGTCGGCACTTTAGTAAACCTCTTATCCGATCGTGATAGATAGTCGTCGTCTTTTTTTAAGCAACGACTGGATATTGACACACAACGTGGAAATGCTGTCTCCGTTCGTGGAAAATTTCTAAAATGATCTTAGACTGGCCTAAACGAAGCTGGCACGTGATAGCCACCATACAGATCTGCTAGGCACACTGGCTTAGCTTAACATTCGTTATATGTGTAACATACACATAATGTATTACACAGAAAATAAATTATTTACAATTTTTATATATATATATATATATATATATATATAGTGCGGCGCAAATGTAATCATATACGAATGATCATTAACAAATCTCTATTTAAACAAATTTTGATTTGCAGACGCAGAATAATCACGAAGACGACGATTCCGATAAGCGAACTGCACGTATAAGGGAGTATTGGAGCGCCACACTTGCTTTATAGCTCTTGTCTATTTCAGTGGCACATTTCGGGTAAAATTTTACGAACATGGGCTTTCGGTGCAGAAAAGCACAGCTCAACCAAAGCAATCTACGTTTAATAAAAATTTACTCGTATATATATATATATATATATATATATATATATATATATATATATATATATATATATAGGTGTAGTTGTTCCCATCAGCCGTTCCCATTATTGTTGTATACAAACAGGACCCCAGAGAATTCACGATAGTAAGAAATCTGCCCAAAATAGAACGTAAACCAGGGATACTTCTTGCGATGCACCCATTTAGCTGATCACGTGATCAGCAAGCTGAAGTTTATTTAAGAATAATGAAACGTCTCGATATAACTATCGGAAGTAGTTATTTATGAACAGAGGTTCTGTTGGCTCTAAAAAATGCGGGCATACAACCATTTCCGGGAAGTCTCTTCTCGATTAGCTTCGCTACAACGGCATACGCCTAAGTGTTTCTTCTAATTAAACATCTAAGTAGAAACCATTTCGGTGGACAGTTGGTGTTAAATCGCTGCACAACGCTTGTGTAAGATGCAAAAGCGAAATATACATATATATATAGATATTCACGCGCTTTTGTGTCAGTCCTCGTCGTGTCAAAAATGCGCTCATCCGGCTCATCGGCAAAAGCTGATGTTTAGCAGAACACGAACACGTATTAACTATGGCAGCAGATGATGCGTCATCTTCGGACTATGAGCCAGCCAGATGCAGCTAATGGCCGTGCCCTTCTTGTCGGAGAGACTCCTCCTCCTCCGCAAATTTCCTTGGTTTCAGTCGACAAGTAGTTCATCGAATCACATCCGATTACACGGTTGCAGAAAACCGGTTGTTGAACAAAAATCTGACCCCGGTTCCTACATAGCATAGAGGAACTTACACGACAGGGTACGCACAGTACGGCCCCCCAAGAACTGATCAACACAGTCCGACGACGAATCTCTGAGAATCATTCGGCCTCGATCAGTAATCTTGTTCATGAATTTGCCATGGTCATGACAACTATATGCACAGGCTTGTTCGCGAAGAGCTCAGGTACAATGCCTAGGCCATACAAGTCAGACAGCTACTCCCTGAGGCCGCGAAGGACAATCGTTTCTTCATTTGCTTCTCTCCTCTCTCAAGCAGTAAGCCGTCTTCGTTTCTTCGTGTCGAACAGCTCCGCATTTGAATCCGTTGAGCTAGTATGTTTTGAACAAGAGTCCTTTTCCAAACATGGTAACGTAGACTCGTTTACTGCCGCTGTTAAGAAAGCGTTCAAAAATTAGGTACGGACAATTGGCCACGGACTTGGGCTTAGACGCAGTTATATATATATATATATATATATATATATATATACATACATACAGTCACTGAAAAAAATATAGGGCCACCCATGTTTGCCACATTTCACGCATTTATTATAACCGATTGTGTAAAGATCATAATGATACATGCTCACAGAGTAACAGCGGATACTTTTATCGACATTTGGATCGTATCGGGTTACCTTAAAACACGAGATTTCGACATTTGGCACAGCTACGCTGCGAAAAAATGATAAAGTCACCACCAAGATGCATGCCTTAGCGAGTGAATTGAGTGGAATAACAACGTTTGGGTTCATTTCACGGCACCTAACAACTATACTTAATATTTAGTGAACTTCTCATTACGTCGGATAACTTCAAAGATGCGGTTTGGTATAGTGTTGAACAAATTTTGGATGACGTCCTGCGAGAGCTCGTCCCAAGCCTTCACAATTGTTTTTTTTAGTTCTACCTGATTCGAAAATTGTTTTTCGTCGGTGTAAACCTTTCGGGCGAGCCAGCCCCACACATTATTACACAATATTAATGTCAGGTGAGACTGCAGGCCAGCTTAGGACCTCATTGTGGCGTTGTTCGAACCAGCTTTCGATCAACTTAGCAGTGTGAATCGGGGCATTATCGTGTTGAAAAACAAAGTCGGGTCCTCCCATCAGCTCAAAATGTGCGGCTTGCTCTTCTAGTAGATCTCTATAGCGCGTCGAATTAACACAACCGTCTAAAAACACAATCGGCAACCTTGTATAATACCCGACAGCGGCCCAGATCATCACCGAACCGCCACCTGAGTGCCGTTTTCGTGACAAAAATCGTTCTTCCTTGCGCACATCGTGGAAATAATAGTTAAATCCATCCGGTCCATCACAATTGAACTTTTTCATCCGAAAAGAGGACTCGGTGCCATTCAGTGGTCCATGACATCGTAACCTGGGTAAAGTTGAGACGAGCTTTCTGATGCTCAGCGGTCAATCGTGGTTTTCTCTTAAGTTTTTTTCTCGTGAGCCAAAGTGTCTTCCTGAGGAGGTTTTGCACATTTCGCACGTTCGTTTGCACACCGGCCGCCGCCGCAATTGCCTTTGCCGAGAGCGCAGAGTCCAAGGCTATCTTCAAAATGGCGCGCTTGTTTCGTTCCGAAATGGCATTTGGACGCCCCGGACTCTTTTTTACGCCGTATTTTTCACCCAAATTCACGAAGTTGTTCACTACTTGGCGAGAACGCCCCAATCGACGGGAAATTTCCCGATTAGAGAGGCCGACATCCTTATAAGCCTTGATTTGGGTCTTTTCGTCACTCGTGAGACGCCGACCTAAACCCATCGTTTCAGCACAGAAAAATTTCTGGTAGGAGGTCTGATTTAATTTCCGTCGAGCCGTGAAATGAGCCTAAACGTTGTTATTCCACTCAATTCACTCACTAAGACATGCATCTTGGTGGTGACTTTATAATTTTTTCGCGACGTAGCTGTGCCAAATGTCAAAATCTCGTGTTTTAGGGTAACCCAATACTCCAAATGTCGATAAAAGTATCCGCTGTTACTCTGTGAGCATGTATCATTATGATCTTTACATAATCGGTTATAATAAATGCGTGAAATGTGGCAAACATAGGTGGCCCTATATTTTTTTCAGTGACTGTATATATACTCGATAATCTGGCTATACGCCAGGCAAGCATATTATACTAGGTAGTTTACTGACCAAATAGCAATTATTATATATATATATATATATATATATATATATATATATATATATATATATATATATATATATATATATATATACTCGATTCTCTGGCTAGACGCCAGGCAAGCATATTATACTAGGTAGTTTATTGACCAAGTAGCAACTATTATATGTTGTTATATTAGACGCTTTACAGAAACTGGATTGGAGCATTCAAGCAAATGTTGTGCACTGCTGGCCGCACTGTTGGCAAATATCTGATTTATTAGCTTCATGGTGGCCAAGTCGTACACATATTTATGATTAAACCCATGCACACCGAATTGAAAAGTAAGATGTTTCATATTGGGATTCTTCTACGTGTCCGAGGTGGGAGCGGGCTTAATAAAGAAGACTGAATGGATATCGCTCAGTTTCGTCTCCTAATTCTGAATGTGCTGATTAAACTCAGCCTCAGAGTGAACCAGGTTATAGCTTCGCTGCAAGGTTTCTGTGAAGAGAGGTGTTCCAAGCTTCTTTGATTTTTCATTGTTACATCGAAGAAGTTGTCAATCAAATCAGGGAGGACAAAAACTGTTAGGAGAGGATTGTTTGTTTACATGGTGGTAAGAGCGGACCTACGTTGTATTATACCGAGGAATTCGTTCGAATATCTGACTCGTGCGAACTGTTAAGCTCGAGTGAATATGGCAGAGATAAATGTGCATTTTCGGCATTTAATGCAATTCTATTTTTTTCCGGAACGGAAAGAAGGCAACCCAGGTCGTATCTAAGATATGTAAAGTGTACAGTGGTCGAACGAGACCCACAGCTTTCGCTGCGCGAGATCGTTGCTATTGTTGACATACTATACAAGCCCGTAAAAAGGGATTGAGCCCCGAGCAACTGCCAAGCCTGGATCTCAAACGAGGAAAGTGGTGTTAAGTGTTTGGATGGGATGCGAAGGGGATGATCTTTTATTAGGTGTTACAACCAAACTAAATGATCAATATGATAAAATACTGTCAACAACAGCACAATTTGATGAAAACAATCGACCAGAAGCGGGCGGAATTGGCAAACAGACTTTCCATCATGACAACGCAAGACTGCACACATATTTGCTTACCACCAAGAAGTTAATGGAATTTGAATATGATCTTTGGATAGCTTGCGTATATGTTCTGACCTTGCTTTATCTGATTACCATCTGTTTTACGACATTTATTTATCTCTTAAATTTATTTAAATTTAGCTTCTTAATGGAAAAAAATTTGATTCTTTGAATGGTGTTAAAACGTTCATAGACCATTACTGGAGCCAGTACGGAGGGATGAAATCATGAGCTTGCCTCTGAACTTTGAGCTAATGTTGTTGAGTAAAATAGACATTACAACATTCATAAAAGCTTTTTGTTGTAAGGACACGTGTCTTCAAACAATTTTTTTATCGCAACTTTGTTGTATTTATTACTATTTGCGGTCAACATAATTGGTTATGCGTCTGACTAAAATACTTTCCAAAGTAGTGCGTGCAATGGACTATTGAAACACGATGAGAACTTGAATAACGATGAGATAGTTTTCATGCGCAAATCATTTGAATTGATAGGCGAGTTGCAGTCGATAGTAGGATCACAAGCCGTTGTCATGGGCGAGACGGAGGTTGGTTACTGGAACAGGGATGAACAAAGGTGAGAAATAATATGGTACTGGGTCAACTTTCTCTTCATCTGTCGATGCAGAGCGCGAGGCTGATTCCAGAGTTGGCAGGGACTCATTGCTGCTGAGCCCGGGTTGGCGCAGTGGAACAGAGACCTTGACGGTTGTCCTTGACGCTTATGCTCATCTTGACCAGGATGCGGAGTTGATTTTGTGAGTTTCCGATAATATGCAGTGAAAAAGCCAAAGTCTGGCTGTAAAAAGAAAAAAATAATCGTTTTGAGCCGGGCTGCATATGAGCGCCAATTCTTATTTGAAGTGAAGAGGTGCTCTTAATCAAAAAAACAACGCGTGCATTTCTTGTACATCTTGTTAACATCGTAGCAGTGTAAAAGGAACACCTTTCGTGTCGAGCAAATTGAGATGATTGGCCATTATCTTGAAGTCAGTACAGTTTATTTTTCAAACACACGCTCCTTGCAGAATATCCGTGTTTTATACACCGTAGTACTTGTCATCCCACTTATCTATAATACTATTATTTGTATTTATGGGCACTCTGTTTAAGCTGTATAGACAAATTTACAGCAATATAATCACAATAATAACGATATTTCCTTCTATGAACAAAGGCTTATTAATATTATTATTATTATTTTTATCATTTTTACACTTACTAATATACTAATTGTATAGCATCTACAATATTGCTTATATAATTATTATTAATATTATTATTATTATCATCATTTTTACAGTTACTAATATACTAATGATATAGCATCTACAATATTGCTTATATAACCATTATTATTATTAGAGAGCCGTTCAACATAATCGTGGCATTGCCGCTCTGAAGTTACAAGGACACCATCTATCGGTATAACAATAATGATAAAAATATAAGTATATTAAGTAATATTGGAATAAGGAGTGTTCATAAAATTATGACAGTATAGTAGACTTTAACTTCAAGTACTGAGCGGACTTATGCGTCTTACCTCGAACGATAAACAGTGCTTCACTGTGTGGATATATGAGCATACATAAAATTAAATTCATACATTACTTTTATGTTGTGATGAATGTACTTAGTTAACTTGGCTATAATTATTAATATATATGTCAGTTTTTAATGTATTTGGTAATGACGAACATGCTCATCATGGCTGTCATTCGCGCCATTTCATCGAGTTGAAATCCATGATTCTCCATAAAGACTTTTGCAAGTTCGATACAATTCAGCGGCACTGTACTGCCATTGGAGGCGACATCCATATTTCCCGTACACACACTTCCACCACGAAATTGAATCAAACTATGCACAGATTTACCATTTTTGGGAGCGACGTCTCAGGTTAGCATCGTTCCATTCGAGAAGTAGAAGACGACTGAAATGTGTTGTTGTGTTGTTGTTTGTTAAAATTTGAACCCACACAGCAATTGAACTGCTTCGGTGACGTCGATTTTGAGACCGAACGAGGCGAAATTATTATAGCCATAATAATAGCCATTACAATCATCATCAATATCATAATTGTTCCATGAGCGGCGTTTGTCCTCCATGGTTTCGTTAAGAGTTGAGGTGTGGGTAATCTCTCTCCCATTCTGCACGAGCGTTTTCCACGTTTCTGTAGGTGATGATACCGCAATTGAGCAACTCGAGTTTGACGATGAAGAATAGTCATTACTGCCACCACTCCCTAATTAACTAACTTATGCCGAGACGATGCCATGTTGTGGGTCTCAGGCAGGTAGACGCTGGTTTGGTTCTGGGCTGGCACAGGGCAACCGAGAAAGAACGACACGGGAGTGTCGGGGGTTGTCGCTTTTGTTGAATGCACCCCTTATGCCTGTTCCTGGTTGGTGAATAGCCGAACAACTCTTTATTCGTGTTTCTCTTCTCCCCTCTTTCTTTCTTCCTCTCTCTCTCTCTCTCTATATATATATATATATATATATATATATATTAATTTATACGTCTGTCCCCTTTTCTCTCTCTCTTCTACACCCACACGCATCTAAATCTCCGCTACTCTTTCTTTCTTTTAAAGGTAAGCGTTGCTGCCCTCAGGGACTGTTTGGGTAGAGGGCATTATGAGAAGCATTGGGGGGCGGCGGATGGTTACGGAACTCAATCGAGTGCAAACGAGCTGATTAGAGCTCGGTGGTGGGAAACGCAAGCAAGCCTGCACACAGATAGACAGACACGTGCTCGCGCGCTGATTAGAAGGGGTAGGTTTGAGGCCAGGGCTGGCGCTGAACGTGAGAAGCGGCGGTTGGTTAGGTGGGGGTAGAGACCCGGGTAACAGCAGGAGGATGGATGCACGCCTTATGCTGAAAGCAATTCAAGCAACAGCAGCAGCAGCAACATTTCCAATACCTAAAACCAGCCGCCGATTCCGGTTAGAAACCTTCCCGCGGGTCGTTTTGGGATGTTTGGGGACGTTGAAAAAACGACAATTTTTGCGACTTTCCCTCGTTAAATAAAAAAAATCGCCGTTTTGGTCACCGCTGTCTTCAGTGGAGAAGCTTTAATCGAATGAGCGCGACCCATCGGGTCAATGATACCTATGGTTATGGTGATGACGAGGGATGCAGTTATGCTAATGTCTATTGCGGTATTTAAACGTGATTATACCTCAAGATAGAGGGTACCTTGACATGTGGCTTAAACGTACGCATGGCATAGTTCGATCGTGAGGGCTTCAAAGGCACGTAAAAAGACGATGAAGAAAACGAAATTCGTTTACTCATTCATAACACAGCGATTGCACGCCTTATTGTGGCTCAGATACACTGCTTCATCTGGACCCACGCATCTATTCAGTGATTTGTCTTTGACAACGCAATATACTAGAACGAAATAAGTAGATGGCTCTTTGTAAAAGCGTGGCAATTTTTTTTAAATTTGTAAGATTTGTGTTTGTAATTTTTACTGTTTATGGATACGTTTTGCTGACGGTTACGTTTTAAGTGAGTGTTGTTAGGACAATAATTAACGCACATTTAGGCTTGCAATAGTTAGCTTGGTTGTGCATAGATATGTTAGGCCAACCGTAAGTTGGGTAATGTGACTGTGTGTATTCTTAAATAAAGGTACTAATTGAATTTCTGTCTTGCGGATGTGGCGGCTAATCTTGCTAGTAATACAAAGTCTCTCTTATTCAAAAAGGAGGTTTCTATTCTAAGTGATTTGTTAATATTATGTTACTTTATCAATTCATCACAATCACGTGCGCGACAAGTTAAACGTGCTTCATTAACGACGTCAACTTGTGTTTCGTGAGTGCATAGATAGTCACGCCCACCATGTAACTGGTTCGACCTTACTGCAAAATACTCCGCAAGTCTAACTTCATTGAAAATTGCTTAAAAAATACGAACGTCACCTTGTCGCTGGTCCTCTCTACATTTGCAAGCAAGTCTATCTTCGCGCGAATAACACTGCAGCGCCAAGACAGACGCAAAGCTAACTGATAAGGTTAATTCACTTTGAACCAAAGCGAAAATATTTTTGCGCACGATTTTCGCTCAGGGTCCACGGACGATTCGTCAAATATGGCCTCAGCGTAAAAGTGTGCGCCATATATATATATATATTTTTTTTTCTTTATTTGTTTGTTGTTTGGCGGATCAAACAGTTCATTACATTAACTATCTACAAACTCGAAAGTCATGCTGACTCCAGTGCCGGAGAGAGACGTTTTTCGGAAGTAAAAAAATAGGTAGCCTGTGGATTAGTTTTGCGTAGTTTTTATAGCAGATCGCGCAACTGTTTTATGTCAGGCCATCCAGTGACAATGGAGCAGAACGAGCATCGTGCTGTGGTCAACTTTTTTTTATAAAGGCTTAACTGCAAGGAACATTAAAGCTAAATTAAATTCAGTTTACGGAGCTAATGCACCGTAAAAACAGTTTGAATGGGCGCCGTGGATGTAACACGTCCCGGACGGTCAAAACGGATACAAAAGTTACGCAGGATGTCTACAAACTCGTAATGACCGACCGCCGATTAACCGTTAGATACTGCATCAGCATTTATGTATGAAACAATTCAAGCAAAGTGGTTACCGTACGAACGAACAATTTAGCAAAAATTGACAAGCGTGTTAATTTCAGAGAGCCATTTAAAACGTAAGAGACAAAATCTTCAGACTTTTGGGCCGATATACTAGACTATTGGTGGGTCTAAAGATTCTAAACATTTTGCTCGAGGTATAAGAGCTATTGGGGACCAATGGAAATGTATTGACCTTCGGGGGGACTTTACTGAACACTAAAATTGTGCGTGCTCCTTGTCCGTCTATTGCTAGTATTCCATGCTACGACTTTGTTTATCTTCCGAGTATATATATATATATATATATATATATAGTTAGGAAGCCGTTGTTAGTTACACAAATACTCGCGACTGCGACAATGACCCCTAATGATAGTTGCCATTAAGCATCTTCATGTTTTTCGGAGGGGGAGCGGGGTATTGTAGAAGATATCGGCGTGCGTGAAACCGGCGCTGTTTTATTGTTGTTATTGTTGTTCTTGTTCTTGTTGTTGTTTTTGTTGCTGTTGTTACCGTTATTGTTGCTGCAGTCAGCGCTGCTTTTGTTGTTTTAGTCGATGAAGTTGTTGTTACTACCGCTGCTGCTGCTGCTCCCGCTGTTGTTTTGTATCTGCGTATGATCGGCTTGTGATTTTGTTGTCATTGTGGATTTGGTTAAAATTCAGCGAGATTTTTAAGGGGAGTCGTTAGCCACTGACCGTCAAAGGGTTACTATACTACTACAACCAACCACGTGTTGTTGGAGCATAACATTCTAAGCTTTAGGCGCCAGAAATTGGACGCTGTGGCCCTCATGTGCTCTCATTGACGCTGCACGTCGGCGCGTGGTCGTTCATTAACGGGTCAAGTAATCAAGAACTACTTAGTAGTAGTAGTAGAAGTAGTATTAGTAGTAGTAGATAAACTTAAGTTCATTTGACCTTCCATTTCTTGTTGTTTGTTGTCCATGCCTTTGTCACAGCATTTATCGTAGCCGAAGCATACCGTACAAAACCGAGCGCCGTGCCGTGTCTGAGGTTTTTGTCGTCTGTTTTCTCCCCGTTGTTGCCATGGGTTAGTCATTGTCGTGACACATAGCGCTGTGTCTTCTGCTTGCGGTTGGCGGTCACCCACACGACTGGGCACACCAGGCCGTGCAACATCAGTCACGCAAGCGCGGCCACAACAAGTAACAACACAACAACAACAACAACACAAACAACAACAGACCGATCAGGGTCTGTTGTTGATCGAGGTCTGCTTTATCGCGCCGTTTCCAACAGCAGCAGCAGCGGCCGCAGCAGCAAAATAACGTTAGCAACAATGCTTGTTTAATCTCGTGCGTACTTGTTCTATACTCCGTCTGTCCGTCCGTTTGTCTGCCTGTTGTCTACACGTGCATGTCCGTATCTATGTGTATCTGTGTGCGCTTCTTAGAAGTGCCACCATTCGATATCGAAACAGAAACCAAATAGCAGAAACAACAGCATGTGCCTGCACAGTAACAGTGGCAGATATGAGAGCACGTACTGATCACAGTCGAATGATTGACTACCGCAATTATAACCCAATGATTAACACTGCCGCAATCATAACCCAATGATTAACTGCCGCAGCCATAACCGAATGACGTTGTCGTCGTCGTCGTCGTCGTCGTCGTCGTCGTCGTCGTCGTCGTCGTCGTCGTCGTCGTCGTCGTCGTCGTCGTCGTCGTCGTCGTCGTCGTCGTCGTCGTCGTCGTCGTCGTCGTCGTCGTCGTCGTCGTCGTCGTCGTCGTCGTCGTCGTCGTCGTCGTCGTCGTCGTCGTCGTCGTCGTCGTCGTCGTCGTCGTCGTCGTCGTCGTCGTCGTCGTCGTCGTCGTCGTCGTCGTCGTCGTCGTCGTCGTCGTCGTCGTCGTCGTCGTCGTCGTCGTCGGCATTGTTGTTAACAGTGGTGGTTTATGCAAACATCTAGATAGGTTTACGCCGACTTTCTGTGGACACGGATACGTGCAAGCGCTGAAGGCGGCCGCGGCCTTGGCCATCGTCACGTTAAAGTCGCCCCCGACACGCTATTCTCGTGGTCTCCTCTCCAGTCGGGTCGACAACTGCTTTTCTTGACTCGCGCGTTTGATTGTGGTGTGTGATTCATTTATCCAACCGTTTCCTTATAGGTTGATCGACTGGCTGGCCCAGTATCTCACTAAGTTGTTGTTGTTGCTGTTGTTTTGTTATTTTTTTTTGTTACTGCCGTTGCAACGTATTTATTAGATTATCATTGCATGAATTGTTGTTTTGCTGCTGCTGTTGTTGTCATTGCAATAGAATTGCCGTTTTCGCGGCATCAACCTGTTATTAAATTATTAGTAAGTCTCAATAAAATAGATATGATGCATCATTTCTCCCGTAATAAGGCATATAACAGAGCTCACACGTTTTTTCCTCTTTTTATCCGATCATGACCGATTATAATTCGCTCCGGCACCCCCACCTTGTCTAAATTGAAACCATTAAAACCAACTTAGAAGTGACCGGTCCAAAACTTGAACCTCGAGCTCTCGAATGCAAGGCAATGGCTTGGCCACTAAGCCACCTTGCTCGGTTTCTGATGTTGGTTTTCTTGTTATTGCTCTTCTAAGTGCTGGTACTGGCGTTGTTGGTCATGATCAAATTATAATGATGATACAATGCTCCTTTTGCGGATGCTTTTATACACAAAATCGTTTTTGCTGCTGCTGCTGGATCTTTTCATCTTCATTCGTCATCGCTACTCTGCTCGTTAACGGCACATAGTCCTCCGGTTGTTTGCTCGGGCAAACATTCTTCATATTCATACGTACGATTACAAGCCTCAGTCGATGTCCTTGGTGCTCTGTAGGCACTATGGCCGTAAACTAACCAACAACTATGCAACATAATTAAGCTTAAAATTATGTATACATGCACCATTTACCTAGAGTGTTTGCAACGGTTGGTTTAACACCGACGATGCCAGGACGTGATAACATCATATATATATATATATATATATATATGCCAACAGCTCCCCCGTACAGGAAGACTCATTTGCTGGACAACATGTTGACCATGTCATAATGTGGTGCTTGCTGAGGCGGGGTGATCCTCTGCCGCGGATAGAATCTGGAGACAGCGTGGAGACAGCACTATACGAGAGACTAATTATCAGCTCGAGCCACGCCAACACGCCCTTGATAGAACATTAACCACGTAAGTTACGACGTGAAGTCGACCCATGCGAGCCCCGACAAGCACCGTCTGCTTCACTGATGTTGTTGCTGAAGGTACTGCGTTTGCCACTTATGCAACAATATGCTCTAGTCTAACCGCTTACAATCTGTGCTTTCTTTGCCTTTGGGTACAAACATGCGTTATATTAATGTACTTTATATTACCGACACCAAAACATTCCTCTAAGCATGTGGTACCTGTTCGATAGACCGATTGCTTTCATTCAACTCCAGTACATTCGGATACGGACGGATTCGATACTGCGGACAATGCAAGCTTGTCGGGTGGGGTGTCGTACACGCCATTGATTTGCTTGATCGTCTACTAATGCCAAGCAAGACAGCCTAATTCAGTCAGCTCGAACTGAAGCCATGGCTCGTTAGACCATGCATTGAATTGAAATTGCAAGGAATTAGCGGGTCCATCAGGTATGCTATTCGTAACGTAGGCCGCAATGTAAGAATAGCATACGAATCTCGCTGGCACAGATACGTCTATAGATTTATTAGCATAGGTTTAATTTAATAGTCATTTTATGCGCTAGGTCGTATCTTACAGCCACAGATTAAGATTGCCGTATCCAACGGCAATTGCTTATGATAAGTCGCATCTATCAGTACCTGGGTAGCGCTAATAGTGTGTTAGCTGTACCAGCAAACATGTTATTTTTAAGGTAGGTATTTTCGATGGAATACCCTCGTTGCTGACACAGATACTTTATACATTTCCTTAGAATAGGTCAAATCTAACGGTCATTTATTACGCCAGGCTGCATCTAATAGTCAATGCTTAAGATCGGTCGTATTCCTAACAGCCATAGAGCTTAAGATAAGTTGTATCCAACAGTACCCGGGTAGGACTGAGGTGGGGTGTGAGCTGTACCAGCAAGTATGCTATCCGTATAATAAGTCGTATCGAGAAAGAAAATCGTACTTACTGGCACAGATACTTCTATAGATTTCTTAGCATAGGTTGTATCTAACAGTCATTGACCTAAAACAGATTGCATCTAACAGTCATTGATTAAAACAGATTGCATCTAACAGTCATTGATTAAAACAGATCGCAAATAACAGTACCTCGCTAGGATTAGTAAGGCCTAAGCTGTACCAGCAGTGTATGCTATCCTTACGATAGGCCGTATCGATGGAATAGCATACGAGGCACAGATACGTTTCTAAATTATTTGGCAAAGGCGCACGAGGCCATAGAGGGGGACAACACTAAGCACGCTATGTTTAAATGTGAGCGCGTGACAGAAGGGGTATGCTAGAAGAACAGTACGAAAATGGGCCATTAACGCCGGAAACGACGGTTACTTCTATGCTGCTGCTGCTGATGAAGGCAAAGAAAGTTGATCGTTCCTCGCGGACTTCAGAAGCCGGACGTGGTGAGGGCAAAGGATATATTAGACCGTCAAAGCATAGCACAGGGGACGACAGTATAGACGCCCTAGTCAACTCTCATCATTATACTGACCAATAGACTCGAACAGTACACCACGCACTGACGTTTGGGTTACCTAGAAGTATTCTAGACGTGCATCAAGATATGACTGCTTTGTTAGTGAATTACCGGTCCCACACTACCGGCCCACACATGCGGTTTAGTTTTCCCGCAGTGGTTTACCAATTTGTCCTCTTAATAAAAGAAAAGAAAAAAAAAGACGAGATCGGTCATATGGATTCAAAGTATATGCTGACACGTTATCCCAGAGGTTTTCATGGTTTGTGACATAGGTCTTCTTGTGTTCAATGATTTCAAACTTCGAGAACATAAGTCACGCGACGACTGGACTAGCATTGCAAGCATTATGGAAAACATCATGCGCGCCAAGGAGAAGAAAAACCGTTACTGCACGACATCATCCCGCGGGGCATCCCGGGATAGCTAAATGCTTAAACTACTCTCCCCCTTCGATCGTCTGAAGTTATGCTTATGCAGTTCCCGATCGATTGGGGGATTAGGACACGACTGGTTTTTAGTGGGTTGGAGCCCCACACTACCGGCCCACACTTGCAGACGAGTTTCCTGCGGTGGTGTCCGTGTGTGCGTACCGCATTTCCCAGTTAGTCCTATAAACAAAAAAAAACTTCGAGAACATGTTACCCTGTGCTTAGGTCGTTCATTGTGAGGAACACTAGTTTTGTGTATCAAGTTACGAAACGCTTTTCTTTTCTTTCTTGTTTTGTTTACCGGTATGTTCGGCCAGCTTAGCCTGCGACCCGCTTTTAATTGAGAACGTTTGTAGTCGAGTTTCTGAACATTTGTATCAGACATATGTATCAGCGTTGTAAAATTACCTGTGATAATATTGGATAACCACGCATGGCCGATTAACACAGGGAGATTGATATCAGCGCTGTCAAACATTATTGAGGGGAATAAAGAGTTCAGCGTTTTGAGCTATGTAGAAAATAGTTTAAGGGAAGTACCCTCTATACGCTACAAACAGCACATATATTGCTGAAAGCAATCTATTTATTTTCGTATTGGTTTTCTTGTCAAAGTCGACCAGTTACTGTCCAAAGAAGTGTCATTTAATTAAATTGATATGCTTGCACATGCAGCGGCATTATTCAACATAGTGGTGCCTCACGGATTTCTATAGACTATTATTGAGTAGGATAACAATACGACCAGGATCTGACTCCATATGGCCCTACATGTCGACAAACGGAGACAATGAGTCTGCACACCGGTCTCCATGGGTAATACGTGCGGAACTTTAATTCGTTTAGTATGAACTTTTACTGCTGTCAATTCAAAAGTTGCCCGTGAGCATATTTTTACACCATGCGCGTATTTATATATTTATATATATATATATATATGACGGTGGTAGATAATCACATGCATGCATCTTTCTATGCAGCATTGTCGGTCTTAAGGCAACACACATATATATATATATATATATATATATATATAGATAGATATATTACAGGTAGTTCAATAAGTTATTAGAATGAGCTTTTTAGAATTCGAATTTGGCGCGCTTCCACCGCTATTAGGAACTGCAACTTTTCGACTGCCAGCAGTCAAAATATTATGGTGATTGGCCGTTGCGATTTCGTTTGATCGCTTTTCCCGTGCAACGTATCGGCGTGATTTTGAAAAATTGAGAAAAAAGAGTTTCGGGTGGTTATCAAGCATTTTATTTCAAAGGTTGGAATGCGACCCAAGTGAAAACTGAGTTAGACGAGGTGTACGGTGACTCTGCGCCATGTTTTGCCACTGTTTCCAATTGGATTAATGAGTTAAAAAGAGGTCGCAGGAGCACCGGGATGAACTACGTTCAAAACGCCCAAAAACGGCAACTGATTAGGAAAACGTGGAAAAGGTGCGGAAAATCATTGCCGCAGATAAGCGAGTGAACATTAGGGAGATAGCGGAGGCCTTGGGGATCAGTTTGGGTAGTGTGCATTTCATCCTGCACGAAAGCTTAAAGATGAAAGAGCTCAGAGAAAAATGGCTGCCGCATTTGCTCAACCAAGGCCAAAAAACGCGCCTGTTTTCGCTTCACAGCGAAATTTGGCCAAGATGTCGAACAATCCGTCAGATTTTTGGCGCAGATTCATGACCGTCGATGAAAGCTGGGTCCATCACTACACTCCCGAGACCCAAGAAGCATCTTGCCAATGGTGTGCACCTGATGAAGGACCTCCGAAGAGGGTGCGGACAACGGCATTGATCGGAAAGGTGATGGCTACAGTTTTTTAAGACCAACGTAGAATAATGCTGGTCGACTACCTTGAGAGCGGTAAAACGATCACAGGAGAATATTAGGCAAGACTGTTAGACTGCCTTTAGCAAGAACTCATCGTGAAACGGCCCGCTTTGCAGAAGAAGGTTGTCCTGTTTCACCAGGACAATGCTCCTGCACACAAGTCCCGGCAAGCATCGGCAAAACTGGCCCAACTGAGGTTCGAACTTATTGAACAACCTTCCTATTCTCCAGACCTGGCCCCCTCTGATTATTTCCTCTTCGGACATTTGAAGAATAGTCTCGGCGGAAAGCGTTTTTCCAGCAATGAAGAGGTTAAGGCTGCTGTCAATGCCTATTTTCAGTCTAAAGACGCGGAATTGTACTTAAGAGGTATAAAAGCTCTGAAATCTTAGTGGGAAAAGTGTATTGAGCATCTCGGGGAGTATATCGAATAAGATAAATTTAAAAACATGATTTGGAAAATTCTTGGTTTTCATTCTAAGAACTTATTGAACTACCTGTATACATACATATATATATATATATATATATATATATATATATATATATATATACATACTTAGGGCAACCTCCGCTAAACGTGCAAGTGCCTGGCTGCAGGCCTTAGCTTGCGCTTCACTAGGCACATACAGAACGACTTGCGCACAAGGATTTGTGTCGATATACGTGCTGGGGCAGCCCTTGTCCACCCCCCTACGTATGCTAATGCGTCGAACCAGTAGGAGAAAAAGCCTATCACGCGCCCTCATGCATTCTGAGTGAAGGCCGCTGCGCGAAACATGTGGCCATTAACGAGACATTAGCGAAGGCATTGAAGACAGCGGGCCACCTAAGCACCCGGCTTGAGCAATCGGCTTACGCAGAAGCGACGTTAAGAGACCGAACGGGGCGGGGTGACTCCTACACCTTTCGAACGCGGCCAAGCCCTTGTCGGGGACGCGGCGACGCTTACTGACTTATTCTTGATGGTCAGTTACGGATCGGGCAGAGCAGGCTATGCCGCCTCAGCTGCTGAAATAAATAAAAGGGAGCAAATACGCTGAGCTAGTCACACAACAACCAGTGGCTTTCGAAACTTGATTTTGCTCTGGACCCGTTGAACGACTACTGACGAAGCTTGGAGCAAAATTAAATACCACCATAGGGGATAGAGGGCAGCTCAATCTCCTCTTTAGAGGCTCTCTGTCAACGTGCACTTGAGTAACGCATTCTATGTGTTGTGATTGCTGGTAAACAGGAAAGCCCGACCGGGCTTAGTTTCGATTAAATTAAAGTACGTTGGATTGGAGATAATAATAATAATAATAATAATAATAATAATAATAATAATAATAATAATAATAATAATAATAATAATAATAATAATTATATAATTATTATTATTATTATTATTATTATTATTTAGTTATAACAATTGTGAGGTATGAACGTTTAAGCCAGGCCTGCTTTGTTCTCTTGTCAGTTCATTGCGCCTATGATTATTATTATTATTATTATTATTATGTTCGAGGGTACAACGATTAATATGTAAAGGGCCCCAGTAGCAATCGATCCATTTGTTCATTACGTTGTCTTCCTAAATATATAAAGTCTATCAATAATTGATGAATGCCTAATCTTATTCGTCCATTTCACACAATAGTATATACACCTGCGAACGGCATACCTTTCTGGGGAGTCAGCAAGGTGCAAGCTTGTTCCCAACATGTTTCTCGTCAATATAATTTGTGTTTGATTTTAGTTTGATACAAAAATGATAAACTTTTACATAATGTATAATAGTATACTACCCAGTGACTCGCAGTGTGTGTCAAGTAAAAGTAGATATATTTTGATCAATGCAAAAACGCGTGGTTCCGCTAGAGAGTATATACATTTACTTGGTACACACACACTGCGTACATTAGCGCACGCTGTGTAGACTTGAAGTACAGCTGTATTACAAACTAAGAAGTTGTTAGACGTCACTATAGATTCTCCTCTGTAATCAAGTATTGAAGTTGACCGCGATAAGAAATATGCACCCTTATAAAATAGCTACGTACTTGTTGAGTCCATTAAATTTAATTAGGTGCATATAACGTTATAGCCACCACCACGCTATCTGTGGAATTATCTTTCTCGGTAATACGATTCCTTTTCGATTCGATTTGTTGATAAATTTTAAATTGCTCAATAGGATATACATCGTTTAAGTACTTGTTGACTCTCTAGATTATGTCATCCGAGTTATGTTAGATCTTACTAGAAGTAGAAGCGTGCGTAATATTTTTTCTGCAGGTATGGGCTTTTTGATGTCAGAGGAATTTGTAGATAGGTATATATTATGCTTGCTTTTAAACTTGTTATTAGCCAAACTTCGCGAGATGGGGTTTATATGTGTGCTTTAAATCTTTGTGCAAAATGCAAATATATAATCTGTAGCTCCTTCGGTATAGATATAGGGGTTTCAGTGAAATGCATTTGCGCACGTCAAGTTCAATTACAACACTAGACTAAGTGAGACACGCATCATTGGCCTGCCATCCTACTCAGTAAGCACACGCCCGGGAGTTACTGCTAAACGTACTGCTTCACAGTGGCAAAGTATGACTACCGACGAAGAGTACCTAATTAGGCGATGGTCTACCTATGGAACTTTTCTTGATGAAGAAAGATGTTGTACTAACTACAAATGATTTAGGCATGGTCTCTATGAATCGTCACGGTCACAAAAAGTCCATTGAAATAAACGAAAACGCTTTATTGTCGCTCTTACAATTTACACCGTAATGTGTGCATAAATCTACACGTATGCACGTATCTGTTTCATTCATTATAAATCTTACTGTGTCGATCTTACTGTGTGCATACATTTCCACGTATCTACGTATCTGTGTGAGAAACTCTGCCTCGCGCGTCGATCTCCTATGATCTAGAATACAATTGAATAGAATAGAAGAGAAGAGAAAACGCCTTCATTTATCGAGTAAAAACTGGGATGAGGCTAAGATTCGAGGAAGCTTACGGAGCCGTCTCTAAAATGTCTCAAATATGCTATTCGCAGTATCTTTTCATAACTGGTGCAGGCAATAGAACACTGAGTCTCAGGGAAAAGTTCTCAATGCGCTTTTTGGGCCCCTCTTATGTATTGGTATTACAATTGCAAGACTCGTTTATATATATATATATATATATATATATATATACATGGTGTTCAAAACGTATCGCGACTTTTGTGTTTTTTCAAAAATTATTCATTTATTCATGAATATCTATTTTGTCCCCTTCAAAGTAATCCCCATGAGATATTATACACTTGTGCCAACGGTTTTTCCAATCTTCGAAGCACTTCAAAAAAACATTTTTTTTAATCTTGTTCAGCTCCTCCTTCGATGCCGTCTTTATCTCATCAAGCGTAGCGTAACGTCGTCCTTTCATGGGCCTCTTCAGTTTAGGGAACAAGAAAAGTCACAGGGGGCCAGATCTGGGGAATACGGTGGCTGCGGCATCATTAGTGTGTTGTTTTTGGCCAAAAACTCGCGCACAAGCAACGATGTGTGAGCAGGGGCGTTATCGTGGTGCAAAAGCCAATTTTTGTTCTTCCACAAATCCGGGCGTTTCTGGCGGATTGCTTCGCGCAAATTGCGCATAACTTGCAGGTAATATTCCTTATTGACCGTTCTACCCTGTGGCAAGAACTCATGATGCACCACGCCCCTGCAATCGAAGAAAACTGTCAGCAAAACTTTCACATTCGACCGAACTTGGCGCGCTTTTTTCGGTCTTGGTTCGTGCGGCAGCTTCCATTGAGATGATTGAGCTTTGGTTTCCACGTCATAACCATAAACCCACGATTCGTCACCAGTTATGACCCTCTGGAGCAAATTTGGGTCGTCGCGGACAGAGTCCAACATCTCATTAGCAATGTTCATGCGATGCTGTTTTTGGTCGCAATTGAGCAATTTTGGTACGAATTTCGCGGCGACCCGTCTCATGCCCAAATCATTGATAAAAATCGAATGGCACGAGCCAATCGATATGTTTAGGTCCTCAGCAACTTCTCTAACGGTGATTCGACGATTGGCCAATACCATTTTCTCCACTTCATTAATTTTTTCGTCTGTTGTTGAAGTGCTCGGGCGTCCGGCACGCTCTTCGTCGTTCACATCTTCTCGGCCTTCTGAGAACATTTTGTACCACCGATAAACGTTGCTTCGGTCCAAGGTAGCTTCTCTGTATGCCACAGTCAACATTCGGAATGCATCCGCGCACTTAATTTCGTTTTTCACACAAAATTTGATACAGGTTCTTTACTCCATTTTTTTGAATAGGTAAAAATCGAAGACGATCCAAAACACGTGCAAGCAAAGCAGCTGTCAACAATTAAGTGAACATTCAAAATGGCCGAGCTTGTCGGCATAAGTGAGAGACATGAGTACCAACATAACGCCACAAAAAATCGAAATTCGAATATACGTAACCCGCGAAAATTCAAAAGTCGCGATACGTTTTGAACACACCGTGTATATATTCAAGGAACATTCAAAACAACATTTTACTCCAATATATATATATATATATATATATATATATATATATATATATATATTTGACGTTGTTAACGTTCTCTTTCTCGATCCCCATTTGTATGACTACTTTGTTGTGTCTCTGCACGGTTCAGCCAGACAACAGAGCCAGCGGAAGCAAGGGGAAGAATTAGAGAAGGGGGGGGGGGTAAAAGTAGAGAAGGAAGCGGTGAGCGCCCTTCTGCGAACATTGTTGCGAGGTGCATTCTGGCGTTGGCCCCCGAGGAGGTCGGGTGGCGGAGAAGTCGACACGTAAACGACGTGAGGCGTCGTAGGTTGCGGCAGTGTAGCCGCTTGGGCGTCGGCCGTTGACCCCAGAGTGCCGACGTTAAAGTTTCTTTTTTTTTTTTTTAAATAAACCTCACGCTGTTAAAAGCTATTCAGTTGTACTTTGTGGGATCCCCTACTACGTAGGCAGACGATATTTGTTTCTGCTTTGTGGGATCCCCTACTAGGTATACAGACGATACTTTTTTTCTGCTTACACAATACTCCGTTTAAAAACGTCTGGACTTAAAAGGCCTTCCCGTTGTACGACTGCTCAAAGATTAGCTATAAAGGCTCCGTTGAAAAATCGCTTTTATTTGCACATAAAGAGATTTTGGAACAAAAGAAGTAGATACAGAGAGTTAAGTAAACGTTTTTGTCAGGAAAACAGGTTGGACGCTTTTCTCGTGTATACATCTTGACCTACGCCAATCAAGCACATTACTTATCTGTCCAGTGCGTGCAACTGCCTTCGGGTAGATGGAGCACCGACTTTTTAGAAAACTTGGTCGAAAGTCAAATACATTGCGCGTTAGATCCGCTTGTTGCAACTGGAATAACAGACACACATTCTGGCGTGATAACTGTAAAGCGATTGCTGGAAGATGAATGTCGTTGATATTTAAGTAGCAGCTCCAACGGAGCCTCCTTATCAAACGCGTTTGTACGCTTTGAAGTAAATGTATACACCTCTTCATATGCGGCTCCTTTATACACAGATTGGAGAAAAGTACTACACTGGATTTATAGACGTATATGTACTCGTACATCTGGATTTTTACAAGCAAACATTTGAAAATAGTGTGCATTAATACTGGGCAAGGCTTAATTAATTGTGCTACATTATGACAAAAATCGAGCTTAGCAGACACGTGAACGTCGGTACGGGATCCGGAACGGGATTATCGTCCGTTGTAAAATTAATGTAGGTAGTGTGACACCATATATTTCGTAGTATTAATCTATTGCACTATTATTTATTGTATTAGTATATATATCCATGCTTTATGATAACACATATGCGCTGACAAACCTTTTGGTTCGGGAATTGATGGCATATCGGCCCTTTCGAGAGCTCTTCAATCACGATATTGTGTTGAATTCTGCATGTCTGGGGAACCTACCAAGACCTTTGAGACAACTTAGTGGGTGCAGGCCATAAGAATCCTCGGCCCTTCCACATAGTGTGCATACGAATGGCTTGCAAACCGAAGCCCCTATCCTCAGCGCGCACAACATGCGGGACCGATTAGGGTCCAGCACGGTACCGAGCCAAGGCGAGGACAGAACTTTAACACGGCGCGGCTTCTTGGTTGCTTGAAGGTTCCTAGAAGTTCTTTGGCTGGCGCTTTATTCTTTTGTCGAGTTCTCGGGACATTGTGGCCGATTTCCATTGACCTCCCTGCTTTGATTGCAAGCCACTCAAATTCGTAAAGCGTGATCTCCACATTGACACCACACGGATTGTGGGCTGAAGGACAGGCACTACCAACGGGTAACTCATCTGTAACTTGTGAGCGTTGTATAGCGCAATGGTGCACAACAGGGCAATAATTACTGTCAAAGCAAGTAATAACAGTTAAGCCGCCGCCGACTGGACCTTACTTGAGATGTCAGAAACTTGTAGTTTATTTGCCATTTGTTTCTAATTAACTAACATTTCGGGACTCTATGGAAGATTCACTAGGGTGCGTGTCGTTTACCCATGTTCTTGATGATCTTGTTAGTAGCTACGTATGTCACGGGAACGTTTCAGAACGCCGTGGCGGTGATGCACGCTGTCGACATTCCTGCACATTACTACTATGTTCGAGAAGTACTTTGGCTGGAAGGGGGCAGACAAAGTGGCCAAAGACCAAAGCCGTTAAGTATCGATGTAAATAGCGACTCGCAAGCCGTGACGTTATTCACTGCCGCGGCCAGCCAGTGCAGCCCGCAGTTTATCCACTTTTTGTCATATTTTGGTCAGAGAGAGCAAGCTGTTGCTCCTTTGTGTACATAATGTCGGGCTGCGCTCTAATGGTGGAGGTACTTCGCCAGAGATTGCACGTGCTGCCCAAAAGTCCGTCTCTTTCCCAATTTCCGAACGCATAACAACTCATATGTTTGTATCATCTGCGGCTAGAAAGCATGACTCTCAACGATATTGTCCTGAGGTCGGTTGTAGTTCCGAAGAGATCATCTTAACGACGCTCCTCTGCTTGACTTGATGACTTGAGTCTTACTTCGCTCATAAGATGGACTGGATGCACTGTGGCTCTGCAGAAGGTGATGCATACAACCGACTCCGCCGATGTTACGGGGGGGGGGTTCTCATCCAAACAAATAAGTGAAACATACTATATGAAAATGGTGAGGCAAAAGCCATACCACTAGCAAGCAGAGCTTTGTGTATGTTCAAGCGCTGTCCTGCCCCGGCCGAAAATAAGAAAGCTTACCTACAGTCTCTGCTTGCACACTCGAACACGTGCCGTTAGCTCTACTTGAGCTAGAGAAGCCTGAAAGTGGTTGGTGGACTTATCAATCAAAATAGAAACCGTAGCCCAAACTATTGCGCGATTAAAGAAAAGCCACGACTTTGTTCAAAATAAGCATCGTTAACGAGCGAGTCTTTTTGGTGCCTTCAATAAAAAAAAACCTGATTCATAAGTGCCTGGAACAAGGGAAAATACTTGACGGGTAATTTTGATGTCAGTAGAGTTTGCTCTAAATTCGATTCAGCGGACATGTTGACAACCGCGCGGATACTTTGCTGGAGCCGTCCAGGTATTAAGAAGGCTTTCCCAGGTTTGAGCTCTAGGTAAGAGACCACCTCTTTAGCGACGAAATTAGACTATCCATGTTAATCTCCACCATTAGAAGCGTGACGTCCGCAACAGTGGTGTCATAGATCATAGAAAACTCATCTGTAAATGTGGGTTGGTAGTATGGGGTCCGACCACTTTTTTTCATGCCCTCATTCTCCATCTGATCAGGGACTGCACAAGCATAACTTCAAGCGATTGAAAGGGAAAGTAGTTCATGGCCTGAGCTGTCTCGGATGTCCTGCATACCAGTTAATGAGAATCATTCAATAATTCATTTAATGAGAATCCGTTCAAAGTAAGTACAAACAAGTCTATACTTAGAGCGATAGACATCGAAATTTTAAAATATATAGAAAAGAGTTATGCAGAACCCCCCACTCCAGAGAAAACGGCGAATTGGTACACTACCTCCCGGTTCTAGCAGTAGTAAAACTCCGCTAAAGGTTCTGTGCCGTGAGAATGGTCTCAGGCCTCACACTACGACGACCACAACAATTGCTTTATAAGCTAAAGGTGAACTAAAACACCTTTACACAACATAAGTACATACACGCCTAAACACCGTTGCTCCACCCCACCCACAACAACTACATACACTTGACACGAAATGATGGCTACACCGATTGTCAACTGGTCGAACCCAGGCGCTAAACAGAAGAGTAATGCAGATCAAGAATCTTATATAATTATTGCGACACATAATACGGGTCAGTGTGAGCATTATTGATTATGAGCGTTAAGAATGACCGACGTGTAGGCGGCACAAAATTGTGTAGCTGATTTACGAGAATGTAATATTAAATCAATAAATTAGAGAACCCACGCGCGTCTGCATGTATTTTCAAGTCTACACCAATATAACGGGCCGGCACAGTGACAGATTCAAGAGAAGTCTTAAGGAAAAACTCGAAAAGAAAAGAGAAGCATTGGAACAATCGAGTGATTGCCCTTCTCCAAACGACCGGCAGTTCCGCGCTCACGCCGAGCTCTCGAGGTTACCAAGCTAACGGACGTTATCGTCTCGTCCTTTTGTGAGCGAAACCTTTAGCAAAACTACCCTTACCTGTAGCCTTCATCCTGACAGTAGGGCACGGTGTGCGACGTTTTGGTTTAGGCGCCAGCCGGACGGCTTAGTTAGTTAATACTTGGACCAAAGCATGCCTTTGTCCTGGGACAGTACTCTTTCCTTTAGATACAGTGGGTAGGCAACTACGAAAACTATGAGAATAAAACCTGATAAATTGATTGATCATCTACTAGCGGGGAATGCATAAACGGCGTCTATCGGTACATATCATGTAGGACCACGCCTTCGGGCTTGAATCATGCGTAGTCTGGGTAAAGATCGCCTTTAAATTAGCCAGGGCCAAGTGGCTCTTCAAAGCCGCGCTCTACGGTATTCCTCCAGCAGTGGGTGTCGCTGAAACTTCAACGTGGAAGCGCCAACATGATGCTGTCAAGACACCAACCCACAATATAGTATAATATTTATAATAACAATATCAGAAATCTATTATAAATAATATTCGACTAATCGTTATATGCACATACAATTGAATACAAAACGGGATATTTGTTATAACTAACTCTAAGGCGTCTTTTGCACGAGCTGTTTAGAGTGTTTTAGAGCGCAATTCGTGATAGCAAATGATACTATGCGTTTCAGTCTCGATCATGAATTGTTTGTCTGTGCTGTACAAAAGCGACGCCGCTACCAGTTCCATCCTCAGCCACAGACAGTACACATTGCAATGTTCGCTTGACTCGGCCTCATACGCCAGTGTATCTCGAAGCCGCTAAGTTTTTCCCCAATAAATGTGACTAGTCATTCGCAGGTAAGGACATAGATTCCACCAGTCAATCAATCATATTTATTTCACTCAAATTAAGTATGTACAGGATAGTTCATTTTATTATTGAACATAAATATTTGTTGTCCTGCCGTTCCACCGAGAGAAGAAGTGTATGCTGAAGTGTTGCTCGATATCCCGGATAAACGAAACGGTTTGCAGTGCCTTCGATAAAGATCTGGCCTCGTTTTTTGGCTGCCGGGGGCTTAATAAACTTTGGGGAACTTGTGGCATAGGCAAGATGTAAAATGAGTGTTGCGGAAAAGCAACTCTCCAGCCCGTATACCGGATTGTGCGCGCATCATCATGACGTTGGGGGGGATGTTTATCCTCAGGTGGTTCTATGGGCACTGACTGCAGGTTGGGGAAAGGCAGTTTGTAGTTCAGTTCGAATTCGTCTCGGGAAAAAAAGAGCTATTGACGGAGAGTGCGAAATCTTAAATACCCCTACAGAGGGCCTCGATGGCCTTGTGCTGGAAGGGGATACGGAGTTTTCCGCGGCCACGTAGTCTGCGAGAGCCTCCATGCGTTCTTTATCGTTCTAGAGATGATGCGCGTTAAAGTTTAAATTACTCAGACGGCTAGATCTGATTAACCGGCGCGCACAAATGGACCATCGGAGCTTTCTCTTGTTGCTCCACCCAGTTCCGCAATAGTAACTGCAAGAGTTCTATGCGCTGCAACCTTTGGGGAATCAGATTGTCTCAGGGGTCCTTGAGCAATTAGAACACATATGCTGTTTTTACTTTTTAATTTTTACGAGTCCTCTCTTGAGCTGCAACTTTTGCATGACTTGCAGTAAGGGCAGTTAGCCTGAATGCAAAAGTTGTGGCACGTGGATGTAGAAACAGCGCTAGTGTTGTTATTGTTGACATTACCGAATCCATACTGTATTAGTCCGTCAACGCTTGCAGTTGAGATTTAGACAAGGCTTTAAAACGTGTTATGAAAAAAAATGATTATTAAATCTTTGAACCGTTTACTCTTATTACTGATAAGCTAAGGCGGATTTTACACTATCTTGTACATCACAAAACTAGTTCTCTTTGCACTAGCTGACTCCGTGGGCGAGATGGGAAGAATTTCGTTGTACTTCATTGGCAAGGTAATACCAACGACGAAGTAACAAATGCATAGATATACTTCCTAAAAATAGGATGAAGTCGGCTCACATGGCACTTCGTGCTACAACGTGTCAAGAGCTATTATCCTGCCCACCATTACTCCTGTGGTATTTTGAGTTTTTTAAATGAACCCGTCGTGAAACTGTGTTTAACAGATTGTTCGTGGGTAAATAATCACGCTGCCACACTCTCGCTTATTTCCTTAATATAGTCTGGAACTTGCTTTTTTTCGAGATCCGGTTACTTGCATTAGTTAATAAATAGGCATTCCTAATAATCTCTGGCAGATCATATATACAATATTATCGCTCTGGAACCCAAATAATTCACTCTTTTGATTGAGAATTATGGCTATCTTGTAGAAAAACCCTTTCCGTCCTGGCAAGCTCAACCGTTGATATTGTCACGCCACTTCTAAGTTAGTTTGACCTGCGTTGAAATATTTAGTCACCTTATTAAATTTTATAATATCTTTCAACGAGAATTATAACGTGTAAATGATTCTAGTTCGTCGACGTTTCACAAGAAACGCCTCAAAGTGGTCTGCCCATGCTTTTGTACTATGTCGTTTTATATCGTGTCACTGTTTAGTCAAGTTTTTAAGGCAAGGAAAGTCTGAGCCTTCATCTCGTCATTTACGGATTCTGATGATTGCTGTTGTTCTTCAGCGCCAAAGCGGAAAACCCGATAGAGCTTCAGTGGACTCCGAATTGGTCAAAAATAAATTCCTTTCGGCCAGACCGTCGTGGACTAGCAGAACTGGAATTTTGTGACCCAACATGTTACATTCGAATCCGCTTTTCTTAGCAACAGCTGAATAGCTCTGCAACAAAACAGAGAAATGATCTGCAAAATAATACCGTGTTTGAACTGTTGTGTAGATCTACTAGTAATGGTGAATAAACACAAATTATATATAGTGCAAATTGTACGCTACACAATAGAGGTATGAATTTATCTCATTTGTTGATTTATTTGATACGTGAAGGCCATACGTATATAATTATCATATATTTGCGTCAATTAATCAACTGCGTCAATCCGAATATTTTGCCGTATTGAGGTAGGTATCGGGTCATTGTGACCTTGTAGTTGTAACAAAAAACCGAGCTCTATCTAACAAAATAAATATAATCAGAAAAACTCATAGGAGCTGTCTACGATCATGCTCCTGTTCCACTTGTGGAAATTGTGCAGCCGTTCTTAGTGAACTGCCGAAAAAAATTGTTAAATGCAGTTTTTAGGCAACAGACGTCGACAACACGTAACCCATCTTCGAACATACACGTACTTTTTTTTGGTTTTTAATAGATGTTTATTGAGTACATATATAATCTGGAGAGTCTCACATCAGAGACCCACTACACAAATGTACATTTTACGCTTTAGACGTTTTTAACATCCCGTAAGCTCACAACTTGTACATGACATTTCGCTGACACATACGTTACTTTAACAAATACGATGTTGCCACAACATCGAGACATTGATCAGATATTGGCTACGGCACGGCCCCGAAGCAGAGAAACAGGGAACAGCTAAGCTGCCCTAAGCAGTGTGACACGCGCTGTTCAGAGATAAAGGGAGATCGTCGACTGACTATAGATGACGACGACGACGACCACGTTGCCGCCGCTTCTTGTCGTCCGCAGAACTATATTTTCAAAGCCAGCGGCAATCAAAAGTCTATAAAGAGCGTAGAACGTACGTATAAGCGCATAGACCTTACCAGCCACAAGTCGCGATGTGCAACGTAGCTATGCTTATCGGCCAATTGGCAAACGGCAGCATCAGCAGCAGCAGCAGCAGCACAACCGTGTGTGACTGAGAGTCATCGGTTGTGGCCATATCTGCCGTCCGTGCCTTGCCCTAGCTGTCCATCCATCCATCTATTCATCGGTCTGCCTTTTTGTACACGTATCCCCATACATACGAGACGAGCCATCTACGACAACGTCTTCCACCTCTACCACCACCACCACCACCACTACCCATAATACCACTGCCACTCCAGCAGCACGACTAGAACTGTTACGGCTAGGCTGGCGGGCCTGTTGACGGCGGCGACAACCTTTCTGCGTACGTCATGGATATTATCGGCAATGGAAAACGAGGGGGTTCGATGGCTGGCAGGCAGGCAGGCAGGCAGGCAGGAAGACAGGCAGGCAGGGGGTGAGGCAGCCATTGAACGTATAGGGAAGAAGATATACATCTAGCGGGAGAACGTATAGGGGAAGAAGATGGCTAGACGAGGAGAATGGCTGCTAGATGAGAGCAGAGAGCCCAGCACGATATCAAAGAAATCGAGAAGATAGAATATATCTTGCGTAAGAGAAGATAGCCAGCCTTAACCCAACGCAAAAAGATATCTCCGTTGCGGGTAACGGAGCTCCACGATCGGGTAAGATCAGGCAGATGTCGACAACGGGCGGGGCCGCGGGGACAGCTACTGCGGCAAGAGACAGAGCGTCCGCAGAAACCGAAGAGGCCAAGGGGTATGCTGAGGTGGTGGGGCATACTCTTCGTTTCTACGGCATGAGCCTTCGGCAGGATGAGCCCCGACAAACAAACCCGACCAGAGGACCGCACCGGGCGAAGGCGCGGGCAAAGGTGGAGTTTTGACGAAAGGTCGTCGCGTCTTTGTCGTCATCGAATGCCGGCAATAGTCATTGTGATGGTTGAATCACAGGTAGAACTCATCTTTGAGGGGATTCCCTGTGCGCTCCCGGTACGCTAAGAGATGAGGAGAAAATAAAGCGAGATCAGAGAAGAGTAAAACGATAGGAAAGAGGTAGAAAAATGATAAAGCATGACGGGACAAGACGAAAGACGGGGATGAGGCACTGCAATGCAGATAGGGAAATTCGGGCGCAGAAGGCGCTGTTTACAGAGTAGACGATACGCTGCCTAGGCCGAAAAGTAGGGAATACTCATTCAATCATACAGTCGGACAAGGCCGACGAGGGGCACACGAGTCAGCCAAAGGTAGAAAACCAGCAGAAGGACAGCGAAGAAGCAAAAAGCCATCAATAAGAGAGAACCGATCGACAGACAGTCGGACAGACAGGCGAGTCGGTATTGGGGGTTCCGGGGGGGTTCCGGGGTGAAGGGTGGAGGGTAACGTAGAGCATGCCAAAAGAGCCACGGCCATGCCCTGGCACGAAGGACGTGCGGCGCCTGCTTGCCACTTTGGCATGTAAGAAACGGGTTGGCTGAGGCCGCCAACCCGTTTGGGGGCCAGGGATTGTCGGTAGCACACCAGACCATCTCAGCCAGCCCAGTCAGGAAGTCTATGCCGGTTCGCACTGTCGCAAATGTGATGTAGCCGCCAACTGACTGCCCCCCCCCCCCCTCCTCTCTCTCTCCCCCCTCTGATTCTGCCTGATTTTGCCAGAGAATACCCCACGAATAGACCGACAGACGAACACTCGAAGACGAAGCGTCTTTTACGAGCAGTGTCGTAGTCGTAGCGACAGGAGTATTAGTAGCAGCAGCGGTAGAGAAAGAGGTGGGGCCGAAGGAAAAACAAGAAATATCTATTTCTCTCCAGGGGTTACTTATATTCATTACACATGAATCTCGAATCGAACGAGGTGACTTGTTATCGATCCCTAGCCGGGTGGGTATCTTTGAAGTCCACGTGCACTTTTAGCCGCGCGACATTTAGCAAAATAACCTACGAATACACGCGGGGGTTACGTTAGCCCCGTGCGAAAGTTTTTGCTTTTATCATCACCTGAAAAAGCGGCGTGTTCTCAGTTACTAATGTAACGTTGACTTCCTAAGCATTCGTATGGCTATACAGCTTCTGTGTGTTTAGTACGTGCAAGTAAATAGAATGAACAGTATCACGAGAGAAAGCATGTAACGATGCTATAGTATTGCTATGTTTTAAAATTATATAAGTAGCTAGCTCGAAAGGATCAATTTAAAGTGACTAATAGGAGACGCATACAGTCACTCAACCAGACACAACTTCGAACTGGCTTTGCTTCAGATTATAATTGCACACGACTTTGTAACGGCGCTCTGAAGAATATAGAACAACAGCCTTCTGTAGGAACTTCTGTATAGAACAACAGCCTTCATCATCAGTCAGCGTTAACAGTAAAACAGGCTGGCTATAGTTGCTCCAATATGTCTACATTAGTTGTATCGTTTTGGTTTGTTTGGAAGGCTTCTGTGGTGCCTTTAGCACAGAACCTAATCTGGAACTCTCACACACAAAAACCGATATCGTCTCCACCCCCCCCCCCAACAGGCTTGAAATTGCGCGGTATTAACTCGACGCATGAATTGAGTCTATATGTCGATGCATCAGTATATGGTAGACAACATGCATACTCCAAGGGTCTATTCTGACAACATGGTTTGGAACCGTAAGTTGATAATTAGTTCGTTGTATTACATTTTAATTTAGTTACTGTGAATATTAAATGTATCAGATGAAAAGCACCGAAAAACAAGAAAGTAATACAAGGTCTGCATATATACGTGGTAATCTTAAAAAATAACAGCAATAAAAACACATGTCGCTACTCGAGGCTCAAAAAGTGCTCAAAGAGTAGACGTCAATTTCCATCATGTCCTTTAAAGTTTACTTATATAACGTGCATAACGCTCACAAACGCAAATAATAAGACAGAGAATACGTCTGGGAGACAACCGGCGACTCGGACACGGAAGCGCGGATTCGATGCATGCGACACCTCCTATTGGGTGATGACGTTTCTCCAAATCTAGTAATTTAAAATCATTTCAGTAACAATAAATGAAATACAATTTTTACGGTCGGCTACTACATGTCTATAATCCATCTTGGCTATTGTGTTCCAACGCTTGTGTACGTATTCATTTATTGTTACACACTTCGAAGTACTATACACGTGTTCATTTACTCTCAAAAGCGTTGCATTTGTTTTCGTTTATTTTAAACATGTATAGAATATGTTGTGTATGCATTATCCGTAAAAAAAAAGTATTACCGACCCAACACCTAAAATACTGGTGCTGATTGACTCATGATGACATTTGGTGCAAATAAGGCCCCAAAACGTACAACGACACTCATTGCAAGGCTTCTGTGGTGCCTTTAGCACAGAACCTAATCTGGAACTCTCACACACAAAACCGATATCGTTTCCACCCCCCCCCCCAACAGGCTTGAAATTGCGCGGGTATTAACTCGACGCATGAATTGAGTCTATATGTCGATGCATCAGTATATGGTAGACAACATGCATACTCCAAGGGTCTATTCTGACAACATGGTTTGGAACCGTAAGGCAGTTGATAATTAGTTCGTTGTATTACATTTTAATTTAGTTACTGTGAATATTAAATGTATCAGATGAAAAGCACCGAAAAACAAGAAAGTAATACAAGGTCTGCACATATACGTGGTAATCTTAAAAAATAACAGCAATAAAAACACATGTCGCTACTCGAGGCTCAAAAAGTGCTCAAAGAGTAGACGTCAATTTCCATCATGTCCTTTAAAGTTTACCTATATAACGTGCATAACGCTCACAAACGCAAATAATAAGACAGAGAATACGTCTGGGAGACAACCGGCGACTCTGACACGGAGGCGCGGATTCGATGCATGCGACACCTCCTATTGGGTGATGGGAAACCCAGGCCGATGGCGCAGCTTGTAGTGGAAACCGTGGACGGGAAGCGGGTGAGCTCGTGGCGGTGCTCCTTGAAAAGCGGCACTATCCATGCGGTGCCCATCATTGCCGGCGTCTTCACACACATTTGAAACACACGAACCAATTCCGCCGCGCTTTTTTCATATACAGTGCTACCATTAAACTTGAACCAAAACAATGATCAGCGACCAATAAAAATGATTTTTGCCAATATTGTCCAATTGGCTCAACACAGGTAGAAGCTGTGATGCTGGGGTATTGGCCGTGCTTCAGTTGCCAGCGCAAACCCGATATTTGTCAAGCTACTCTACGCTGCTGAAACGTCAATTTGTTTTGTTTTTTCATTTAATGATATGTCAAACAAGAACAACGACGACCTTTGGTCTGCTGAATTTGTTTGTAGGAAAACGTCTGTCAATTATTTCGCATTGTAAACTAGTATTGACATGCAATGCGTGTTTTTCGGAGTGAGACTCTGTGTTTCTCCACATCCTGCCACCTAGTGGGGGATGCAGCGCTTAGTGGAAGGACAATTTCGGCTAATTCTGCCACACTGACATAAAAGTATTTTCAGATTCTACAAATAATGTAAGCTGGACTGGCACAGTTGTTAACTGTGAAGTAGAAGTAGTACGCAATGACTGAGTTTTCAGCAAGAGAAGACAGGTACCTTTGACTGTGTCAAGAAAATGAACGAGCCTGCCTTTAAGCATTAATCGCCATGCAGTTTATATTGCGTCTAAACTAAACACTTCATCGTTGTGGAAGTATGTTTAAACAAGTATAAGGTTCGTTTGACTGCGCGAACACTTAGGCGATTAGTGAGCCAGTGGTCGGTCAACTGGTGTCTAGGTTAGATTTGGTTGAACCCTCTTTCTTGAACCTGGGTGACGCGTACATCATTGAGGCGTTTCCAGATGTGCCAAATGCAAACTGGCAGTCTGATCGCGCGCGTGGTATTATTCCGTATATCTATCCTCATAGCTCACCGATCGTCGCGCCGGTTGCAGACGACCGACGATAGATCTCAATGAGAATAGCCGCCTCCCTGATGGCCTGGTTGGAGAGATTATCGAGTGTGTGCATGAGGTCGGCGCGTTAGACCTCAATCTGTCTGTGACCATAGAGCACGCGCCGCGAAGGACACAGAAAGACGTCTGGATGACTTTGAAGTGTTTTCCTTGCCAACAGCGTCACTCTGTATCTCCCCTGTGCCCCCGGCCAAACACACGCTCAGACACAGCAAACACTGAACAAATAGCGTGTCTGCGCGTTTGTCCGTCTGCTGTCCTGGACAAGCGACGTCTCCTCTCTTTGTCGTCATCGTTATCTTCGTTCTCCTGTTTTTCATGTAGGGTCCATTCAATCGATTCAAGGGTCCGGACTCCCCGCTGCTCTCCTCCATCCGCATGCTTCCTGGCCAGGACAGGACCCAGCCTGGAGGTGAGCGGCGGCCAGTTAGTTGCTCGCCTTGGGCAAGGACCTTTTCTCTCTCAGTCTCTCCCTTTATCTCTCTCTCTCTCTGCTTAGCTCTCGAAGAACAATTGACGATCTTGGCTTACTGACCTGCACCGCCCCCTGTGTCTCTTCGTTCTCCAAAATTCTTGTCGATTCCCTTTCGAATCGAATATGGATTACTCCTCAGGGCCTCCTCGACGATGACAGCAGGGCGGGCCACCGACGGGTCGCGCTGCCGTCTGTCTACAGCAGCCGTTTCATTTTTTTCACATTTCTCCCGCCGCCTTGCTCGGCCTGGCCTGGTCGTGGCTTCTGTCTCCCTGGTTCTGTCTCTCGCATTTCCACTCTCTCCAGAGTCAATTAAGGCCCTGTTGCTCAAATCCAAGCGCTCCGTCTCGTCCGTTCGCACTTCTGTTCCGATTCGTGGCCTTGCCGGTCTCCTTTCGCGTTGTTATCACTAGTCGCTTCCTTGTTTGAGTGTGGCCTTCAGTTGCCCATTGTGCCGCCCCGTCTTTTCTGTCGCTCTGTTTCCCCTAGCCGTATTTTCTCCCCTCCTTGGAGACCTTGGTCTTTTGGCCACTTCAGTCAAGAGGAGAAGCAAATTCGTCATCGACGCCACACGGCTAAAGTCGATATTTTTTTGCCCTTGACCGCCGATCTCCTGGCGTCTCCCTGGGAGTAGAGTAATGTGAAAGCGAACGCTTTTGCGCCGGTTCATTTCCTGCAGACCGCGCTGTCGCTGGTAGTCGTATATCCCGGAACAACAATATATGTGGGGAGGTGCTTTTTTTTGTAGCGCCTGTGCTATTATTCTATGCAGATGACGGTCATTTAGTAGTGAGTAAGGCCCCGTTAGTTCAAATGGTTGATCGGAGTCTACGAAGAAATGACTGTGATACCTCGAAAATGTGTGTTAAGCAATACTTCTACACTTGACCAAATAGAGCGAAAGCGAGAGTAGATAGGACTTTTAAAGTGTTTTTATTGGTACTTTACTTAATCACATAAAGAACGCATCTGGCTGATCATATACAGAGCATATCTTCATAGTCCAATTGCTCAGCTGCTGTACGAGTCGTGATAAGACATTAGTTGCAACTAAATTTATGAGTCCAATTAGACTGTGCGCCAATTTAGCCTTTGGTGTAATAAACCGTTTACTCCGTAGGTTGTTGAAGTGAGCATCAGAGAAGTGCGCTAGCTGTTGGCAAATAGAAAGTCATCTGGAATATGTACGCGTCTATTACGCAAAAGTGCAGCTCTACTATTGATCCGCCTATAATACTTACCTGGTGCCGGGACCCTCCGTGATCAAGAAGGCGGAGACCCCAGGAGGAGGCCTTGTCATTGCACTTCGGCAGGGCTGAGACCTGCCACTCTTTTTTTGCGTCACTTTTTTTCTTTTTTTGGACGAAGCTCCATAACGCTTAATTTAGATTTGCTTCACCAAAAATAAGTCCTTGATTATATGCCGAAAACATGCAACACACCTGAAGTTGTGATTTCCTGTTAACGGATCGACAATAGTATAATGAGCCTGAAGTACTTGTTTATGATTGGTTCATAGATCGCAGAACTAATCTGCGCATGCTTTCTAAAGTAAAAGATGTTCGTAAGCACATGAAGAAGCATTTGTTTTTGTAGCGCTAAAGAATGCAAAACAGAACTAACAAGTATAACAGCGGTAATGATAAAAATGTATGTACCGAACTTTAACAACATGCGCAGAAGCAGCAGCAACAACAACAACCCCTATAGTGAGAGCGGCGACAACAGCAACAGAAACAACGACAACAAACAACAACAACAACACAACAACAACAACAACAACAACAACGACGACAACAACAACAACAACAACAACAACAACAACAACAACAACGACAACAACAACAACAGCAACGACTAGCAATGTCGACAGCTCGCTAAACGAAGCTGCAATGTTGCTATTTTCCGCCTAGCTACAGTGGAGACAGGTGGGCGTTGTTTCAAATGAGTGGTGGCCAACGACCGACGTGACTGCAACTTTTTGTTGTTGCCTTGTTTGCTGTGGCTGAATGTGTAAGGCTGTGCGGCGTGAAAGCGTTTAGCCCACAACAGCCCCCAATCCGGGCTGTGTGAGTAACTTGAGTAACCCCACCTTCTTCGTACGTACCATCCATCTACCGGGCCACTGTGCTCACCACATTCTCGAGTTCATGTGCCTGTAACAAACGAACGTCTATCGTATTACAAGCTGACGACCGGTGGCGTCCGATGTTTTTTTGCGTTGTTGTTCTTGTTGTTGTTGTTGTTGTTGTTGTTGCTGCTGCTGCTGCCGTTGTTGTCACAACAGCAACAACACATTGCGGAACTTTCGCAAGCGGTGCTAATAATCGTTGGATCCTTCTCATTCCTCCTCTCCTCCTCCGAACTCTAGGACTTACCCTGGGCAATCTGCAGCTTGTAAACAAAACAGTGCCCACGCCGGAGTCGCCGACAAAGCTTATCGTCCCCTTCTTTTAGTAAGCTGATGATGAGTATGATGATGGTGATAATGATGATGGTGGTAATCGTGGTAATGATGATGATGGTAATGCGATCGAGGGAAAGTGCCATACCGCCAAAGCGCTCAGTGGTGTTCCTCGTCGGGCTATGAGGCTATGATGCCCTGGCGGGCACCTCAGCTGGTCTCTCTCATAGCCTCATAGTCCGTCTCTAACCGCCCCGCACCCGTTCCCGTGAGCCGCCGCGCTAGTTTGCGCTGGTCGTTGGTGGAGTTTCGAGTTCCGTTGTGTCGACCCGGTTGGTCTACTCAGTTCATTTTTGTTGTTGTTGTTGTGGTTGTTGTTGTTGTTGTTGTTGTTGTTGTTGTTGTTGTTGCGAACAACGGTCGTTGACGTCGTCCGGTGACCGTTACTTTCACGACTGGATGGCAGTCGGACTCTTCTACTATACCCACCGGCGGCCCCCCGCTTCGCACTACGAAGTCCCCGAAGCGCGCTACGGGATAGCGATTCGTGATCTTGCCCAAACTCTCCGACGCGCCACTCTTTCGGACGTAGCCCTGCCATGTATGTCCGTGCCATAGCCGGGCCAGAGCCTAAATCTTCATGCTTCTGCTCAGCTGCACACAAAACGAACGAGAAGAGAAAAAGATGCAGAAAACACACAGACAGAGAAGCAAGCAGGCAGACCTACGGTGGCCGTGGTGCAGTGGAGAGAGTTTCACTAAGCAAGCACCGTACGTACGCATCCATCTGCGCACCAATGTGTGAGTTTCCCTTAGAGGAATGACTGCGGCGACTTCTTCGCTGCTGTTTCGACTACCACAACAACAACAACAACAACAAGCATCCACTACGTTACATTACTACAATCAGCTGCTTGCCCCGACTTGTCAGTCTCTCTCGCTTTTCACTCGCGTCTACTTTTCCTCTTTGTCTCATTCTTGCTTTGGGTTCATTGTCGGTTAGTGGACACTGCTAATATATTCGCTTGTCAGGCGTGCCCTTACTACACCCACCGCTGCTACTAATACCACGACGACTAGTGACTTGTTGTTGTTGTTGTTGGCATTGTTGTTTGTGTTGATGTTGGCCTTGGCGTTGTTGCTGTTATTGTTGTTGTTTTCAACTGTCATTTATATAAGTCATTTAGTTGTTAGTAAGAGGCAAAGCAGGCGAACCGGAGAGCGACAGCCGCCTAAACCAGCTGCAGGCTTTGGAAATCGCTTCGAGTTCGAGGCGCTTCGTCTTGAACTCTGCTGGCGC